>JAQFXM010000710.1:0-42968 GCA_034693345.1 Entomobrya multifasciata | reverse complement strand
TATCATATCTACTAGACTTTTATAGTGTACTACGTACACTAACGGGTATCATTTGTGTACATCTGGCTTTGCTAGTGTGTACATAGTTAACATCGCGTTCGTGATCCGTGAATAGAAATTCGTAACAATTTTTTTTATCTTGCATTCGTTCGGCACTTCGACAATTGGACAGTATTCTGTTGTTATTGTTGACTGCAATGTTGCAGCTGCAATAATATTCAAAGAAGCTTTTTAAAATAGAAAACTTTCAGATATTTTCACAGAGAGAGGCTGATCTTGAACAGGAAGAGATGCAGTATGGTTAGTAAGGAAGGAAAAAAATTATAGGATATGTACTTGTTTGTTATATTTATGTCTTGCATTGGTTTGTTATATTAACGGTCACGTCACAATTGTCTGTAAATAGTTAATATGCTTGCTATATGCTATGTATATTATTATTACTATGCAAGATGACACCTTTACGGGAAGAAGGGAGATGCAACATAACATGATCATCATCTCTCATCATAGTCATCATCTTCTATTCCTCCTCACCTCCTCCTTCGCCACTGACGATGAGTACATTTTTTATGATGGCTTCAATACACAAAAAAAGTCATTTGGATGGTGTTGGTGGTGTGGTATTCGTACGCTGCATGTCTATAACTATGAAGGTCTAATCTATCTGTAGAGTTTGCTTGCTAAAAGGCTAATCCTCATTCTATTCTGTCTCCCTCTTGACTTCTTTCATCTTTTTGGTCGAGGAGTATCTTGTTGCACCCACGCATTTCATCTTTGTGCACAGCGCGCATATCGTGTTGCAATGAGAATGTAACAAAAAAAGAACAAGTGAATGTTCGAATGCTAGTAAAGCAAGTAGTTATATTAGTATGTTCTCTGAATGTTTGGAAAAATCTAACAAGTAATAATATATTTCATTTGTTATAACCAGCCAGACAAGCAAGCCAGGTGAAGAAGCCATATGAATTATTATCGACAGAAGAGAACGCGTACGGGAGGAGACCATGTGGTGATTTAATTTAAAATATTTCCTAGTAAGCATGCTCAAGTGATTTTAATTATGCATGAAATACGGAAAGCAGAAGGGAAAATTACATTTTGTCTATTTTGAATTCAGCAAAGTGCAATGCAATAGATTGAAAAGTGTGATATAGTAAGTGAAGTGTGCGTGAAGTGAATTGTGCAAAAGCAAGTCAATTCTTCTGAGAATTGTTTTTTGGAGTTTGAGTACTATTTAAAACTATCATGATGCGTGACGAAAGTGGACATCCCAAACCAGGGGAGAACATGGGTCATCCAACGACTACCACAACTACAACGACAACAACATCCGGGCCTAAAGTGGTCACTTTGGATTGGATTAAAATGGATGTTAACTATTTTAGGACGATTCCTGGAATCCTGAAAGTGGCAGAGTTTGTAAGTTATTTTGAACGAAATTCTTGGAACAAAAATTGTAGAAATGTAAAAAGTTAAAACTATTTATGTTTCATCCGGCTATCTAAATTAAAATATTTCCACTGTAAAAATACAAAAAGTAAGCTCGCCAAATCCCGTTATAAGTTGACATTTTATTCCGGCTAAAAATATAAGATCCAAAGTTGAACAAAGACTTCAGACAAGCTTCAAGTCCAAAGCATGTACATTATAATGATTTAAATACCCGAAATGTCAAATGTCCGTGTCTTGCTGTCGGTGACATGACATGTGCTGTCAAATTCAAGGAAACAAATTACGTTTTTAATGTGTACTTTCCTCATTGCTTTGTTACATAACGAATTATTTATAGAAAGACAGTCTTTAGCCGTTACGTTGTCGTTTAACTTGATTTCTCACTTCTAAATCTATTCCTACGCATTGATGGCATACATTACTTGTAAATTACGCAAAGTTTAAGATCAAAGTTACTCCCGAATTTCCATTGGAATTTTTGAATCCGGTTTCATGATCAATATTAGAATACAAGTAAGCCTTTGTAACACGAGGAAATACTACAAAAACCATTAAAACCAGTTGAGAGGAAGAATTTATTCTCTATTTTTATTTTCTTGAAAAATCGTAAATTTCATTCATTTGATTACATTACATATACTCACCTAGGTATATATAATTACACAACAAAATGGATTGTTATGCTTTATAGGCATCTGATTTTAGAACTTTTTTGAAATTGGTAATTATTGGCTTGAAGCCTCTTGACTTCTTGCCATGTCATGTCACTCTGATTGTGAGTGAAGCTTTACTCTAAAATCTCACAGTGGCATCGGTTTGGCATAAAGTTTTCCTTCCTTGATATATGAATATGCATGTGACATTTGTCTACTTTTATTCAATTTTATATGATAATTTTGTACAGGATGGGCATTTTTATTATTCTACATGTTTTTTACCCTTGTAGCCAGTACTCTTTACTCGCATAGTTTATATTTACGTGTTTCACTTGGCTGAACCTGAGATACGTGAGTGGAGACGTGAGAAGCGTTGGTAATTGAAAACCCTTAAATAGTTTAAGTTTCATATCATATCACATCATACATTAACAGTAGCAGAGAGAAGTCGGTTTGAGTTGCGGTTAAGAGTTAAGATGAAATACAAAACAATTCTCTCTTTGTTGGTTTAAGGTTTAGTTTGGTTGGTGGTTAAAATCGGTGGGATAAATGGCGTCATACATGTTAGTTATGTTTTTGAATTGTGTATTCACAGTGGAGTTAGTCTAATTAATAGACTACATTACGAGTACAATAGTTATTCATCCTTTGATATATTCTCCACACCACATAGCATCGTATCGTATCAGTATTCAACATCCTGTGCGGTTTTATAGCATTTTTTGTTGATTTGTCAAGCCATGTCACATGTGCATTTATTGCTGTTCCAGCTGGCGTTTCTGCAAAAATTGATGTGTAAAACTATCAATGCATGTATATTTCCTTCGCATTTTTTCTCTTAAAAGTAGCAAATAGTATAACTAATGGAATGACTGCTGTAATACAGTCTTTCGAATAGCAGAAAAATATTTTTACTGTTACTGTTGTAAGCATAAAAACGTATGCAAGCATAATTGTTGCAAAGCAAGTACTCTTTTTGATTTATATCTATCAAGCAATGTCAATGTTGAGGATTTTTACAGTTTAGAGGTTTTCTGAAAGAGATGCCAAGAATAAAAAATGACAAGATAATACTTTAGATAATGTTATTTCAAGTGGAAATTAAATTTCAATGTCCGAATTTCAGGCCAATTCTGCGGAGAATTTATATCACAACGTCGATATTTTAATTTTATATTTTTTGAATGATTCAGTATAACTGGAGATCATTTGGGCTTCAATCTCCGAAACTGAAACAATTTAATCAAACGCATGAAATCAAATCAACAATATCCCATCAAACTAACAAATGAACTATTGATCGGTAAAGATATAAGTAATGACAATGAGCTTATGTTTTAACCATTTAAACTGTCATAAGGCAATTTTTAATATCAAACGATCATTTCAAAATTACGAAAAACATACTTTAAGCCCTAGGAAGTTGCATCAATTATTCTTACTCCTGACTCAGATTTTATGACATATTTTATGATTAACTTAAATAACCTTGCAAATTAGTTTTTTCTCCAAATTTTAGACTATTTTTCCTGTAAAAAATGAGAGTTGAAATGGGGATTTGAAGGAACCACAGTTGGTCATCATCATTCATAAACGTCAACACAAAAACTTTTTACAGCTCTCTGCACTGAAATAATTAGCTCAGTTAAAATCTGGGTATATGAAATACATGAATGATAAATTGAGGAAGGAAGTGAGTCATTAAAACAATATTACGAAATTTTTAATGGCCACTTTTATGCTTTAAAATTTTACGCACCCTCATTATCCCATCTGGCTTAGCTTGACTTGTCAAATTATCTTCTTTTTCGGCTTATCATCATGGTTAGTCAAATCACATGTCAGAAACTCATGCACATAAGGCGTTTGCATTTTTTATCATTCCTAAATGAGAGCGAGTAAACGCTTAAATGCCATAATGCAATACATGTACTTTTTTAAATCTTCCAAGTAGTTACTCTTGATCGTTACGTTTAAGGAGGTACCTGTATAGCATTGGTCCATTTTTATGTTACGCATAAATGGCATGATTTGTTCTTACACTTTTACGAACACTTTTTTTAAACAATGACAGATGAATTTATTTACAAAAAAATTTAATCGCTTTTTTCCAGATCCTCGGAATAATCTGCATGGCCTGTGGAGCACCAGCCAGAATAGGAGGAACACATTTCTTCTTATTCGTTGTTGTACTGACATTCCTTATTACGTCTTTCTGGATCTTAATTTATTTGTTTGCCATTCGAGAGGGTCTCATGCTTCGCATTCCTTGGATAACTTTGGTAGGCGAAATTGTTTATGTACACCAATACCATACCACACAAACATAATGTACAATCTCACACAATAAATATGATGACCAATTCATAAAAATAAGATGATTAACGACATGATAAACAAAATGACACAGACATATCAGCTAAACAATCAAATAAAAGTGAACTTGAAAAATGTCTTTGTCTATTTTAGGAGTTTTATTACACAACCGGTGCAACAGCTTTCTATTTTATTGCAATGATTGTCCAATTCGCCGTCGTTTCAGGGTACGATTTTCCAAGTGGAACTGCTGCTGCCGTAAGTGGTCAAAAATAATAATATATTTAGCACCACCAACTTATGGAGCTTTAATTTCCTTATTGTTTTGATTGTTACAAATATTTATCTTTGTTGTCATTTTTGAACCCACACACGCGAAACATAGGTATTTGGATTATTCAACACGATTGTCTATGGTGTCGCGACATTTTTCCTATTTAAAGACTGGAGAAGTAGTGCTACCTCGTCCGATCCAAATAACGTCCCATAAAAATTAGGACAAAATCCAGAAGGAGGAAAACCATTTGACTTGACATGCAAAAATATTATTCCAACTGTTTCTTAAACAGATTCTTACAAAAAATCCAATAATAAAAATGCAATTACGAATGTATGTATTAATTTTTTTTCAAATTTTAACGACTAATTTATCTACACAAATTTTCGTAAATAATTTGTTGTATTGTTGTACATTATATTATTATTATCAGATCTTTTTTCTTTTGTTTGAAACGTTACTGCTTTGAAATATGCAATTTTTGTATGTATTTTTTAGATTTTATGCAATATACATATATGCCATACGCGTAGTATTATTATATTTTATTACTTATTATATGATTCCGATAATATATGATGATCTTTGCAGAAAAAAAATTAACTACTGACGACACTGAAAAACAGACGGTGCATTTACCAAAATACTTTTCCTTGTTGCCAAAAATAGATTAAAATATTATTAATAAAAAATGTAATGGAAGTAATTTTCTTATGTTTTCCTGTAGGATGACGTTTTTTAAAACAAAAAACGTAGTCATAATTATAACGTATTGTAAAAATTATCGGAAAAAATAAATGCAAGTAGAACCACTTAATTTTTGTTCTATTATTTAAATCAAAAAAGTCTTTATTTGTGTCTTTAGTAAGTATGGTATATTTTTATAATATATATTTATTAATCAGTAAATAGTTGAGATAAAACTTCACCACACTTTTTTATATACTCTATTGTCATTTTTGTTTGCATACAAATAATAGCACTAAAGGTAAGATAAGACACTATCACCGAATCATCTTGAATCGCTATTTTTTACGGAGTTACATTTGGTTGGTTTTTCGTTCAGATATTTTAAGTTTTCAAACAATGACTATGATACATACATTTAAGTGGTAAGCTATAGTATTATCCTATGCGATCTCTAAACTGCTTAATATATTGTCATTCCACGTTTGACTTGTTTGATATTATTTTTTAAATGTTTTACATTGGTTAAATTCGTTTTACCCTACACTTTTATATCAATTTTTCGATACATGTACATGCTTTATCTTACAAACTTATATTTTCAGATCACAGCTGAAACGATTTAAAATTCTTTAAATGTTTCACATATTCACAGGTATTTGCATTAGTAGTTTACTTGGTACTTTAAAACTTATGTAATTGGTCATTGACTGGCTACAGAGTAGATTGAAATCGATGAATGTAACAAAAACAATACAAGGTTTACCATCTACATTGACATATCTCATATCAGTTCATACTTTCAGAGTAAAAATCTCTATTCTTTCTTCCTGATTAATTTAAAGTTTAATTTAAATGGTAATCATAAACAAGACATACACATATTCAAAGCAATTTATATTTTACAATTGTCTAACAGGGATACAATCAAAATAATAGTTTCAATTTAACAATTACTACTTGTTGAACTACCAGCAGGAGATTGTGAGCGACACTTGCCTGCAAACATTTGAAAAAGTTTATGGGATCTGGAAGGCGGTGCATTGTAAACATATTGAGCAGTATATTTCTCAGGAATTTGACTACTGTTATCATAAACCAAAACTTCCCCTTTCTTGCTCCTATGTTTACTGTGATGATGATGACTTTTACTTGTGCAATTTCCATTACTGTCCTTATCACTTGATTTATTCCCACTGAAAGCCGATTTAACAATTTCAAGTAAACTAGGCTGGTAGCTGGACACAGTGGCTATTTGTTGGTTGAGTTGTTTCTTCTGTCGATGAATTCTTCGTAGACGTCGACGTTCTGTGAACGCCCTCCAGAATGGGGATTCCATGTCCCTTTCAACGAAAACTGTGTCGGTTGTAAATGATACGCATTTTTTATCCTCGGAGGAAGATGGCGTCAAGCGATCACGGTCACGATTGTTTACAGGGCAAACTTCGTCGTAATCTTGGGGTTGGGGATCCTTGGGAAGCAAAGATAAATGTTTCAAACGAGGAGTATCCTTGAGAGGAAGTGGGTTTTGGATGACTGGTGAAAAGTCCCGGGACTCAACAATGTTATTGTTGTATTTGAGAGTTTGAAGATTTTCTAGAGGTTCTTCGTCGTTATGCTTATCTTTGAAAGCTTCCCCATTTATGTCCACCGATATATTATTTTGGGTTACCCTTTGCCTTGGTACAACCTCTGGTGCCATTGTTTGTGTGGTTGTATGTAAAATCAAGTCAGGATAAGGCAGCGATTGTCCAATGCCTGGGGCAATGGGAGGTGTGGTGGTGGGATTGGAATGAAAATTTCCATTGTGGTACTTATGGGGACTGTCTAGATAAGATGGTGTGGTGGGATGATTGGTATAATAATTTTGCGGGGAGTATGTTCCAAGTTGCGTCATACCTGGAGAGATAACGTCTAGACGATCGGGGTAACCTGAGGGGTATAGGCTTTGAGAAGGGTTGGATGGGGAATGAAGATTAACAAGTTGCCAAACGTTGACTGATTCAAGAAACCTCAAATCTTCCTGGAGTCTCCGATCAGCCTCCGCTGACATTGTAATTGCATGGATTTGGCTCCAATCTGAAAATAGACATCATGAATAATTTTTATTTTAAATGCAGGTTCCAATCACTCTCGTATAGCAGGGTATCAATGAATCAAAGTTGTACAAAAACGAAAAGTCAAAAAGTTTTGCTGTCAAAAAAATTAGCATGCAATCAAAAATGCAAATCAGTCTTACAAAATTCTTAATTACAAAAACAAGCTAATTAATCACTCTCACATTATATTTGTTGGATTAGCTGATGATGACAAATTGCAATTGATTGATAGTCCAACAATGATCAGCTATAGTTGCCTGCTGGATGCTCACTGTTACTGACTCTCGAACTCTTGTGGTTTGGTTACTCTTGCAAATGGCCTGCCTGCATTTAGTATATGAAATGCATTGCATTAAACTAAATGAAAAAATTCCACTAAAATTTTTGCTAAAAATTTGTTATTGTTATTTTAGAGAATTTTTGCTATTCTAGATACTTCATGATAAGCACTAATTGCTTGCACTAGAGCACTCCACTTTTGTACCAAGCTTTAAGCACTACTTGCGAATCAGAAAAAAATGACATAGTTGGACAATGTGCAATAATGAGACTGAATACATACGTGAGCAAACAGCAACTGTACAGCACACTGCTTAATTTTTAACTGCATACTTCACTACGACCAATTCAGTTTGATTTTTTTAAAGCAAATAACGTGTATTTTTTAATTTTATAGTTTGCTATTTTGTTACTGAAAATAGTATGAACAAGACAAGATAACAAAAAAATAATGAAAAAGTGTAAAATATATTATTTTATGTGTGTACTTATATGATATGCATGGTGTTTGTGTGATTTGCTGCCAGAGTATAAAATAGTGCATAAAATTCCTTAGATGACTGATCATGAAAACATTAAAAATGGTTAAAACTAAGTAAGTAGGCACATTTTTGTGCAGGTAGGTCTGGGAAAAAAATATGTATTGTGTGGTTTGGTTTTATTTATTTTTGTGTTATGTAGCATTTGATTGTGATTTTGTGATATGTATGACTTGTGCACACACACTCGTCTTGTGTCTTGTTTTAAACTTATTCCATCCATATTTTAAAGCTAACTAACTACGATGATAATAATATGCCATAAAATATATATTACTTTTCTGAGAATAATGACTACTCCACTATGCATACAAAGCTATTACAACCGAAAGAGAACATTTTTTTGGTGAGAATAAAACACAGCATGACAACGACACCACCATCATCAACCATTTACCACGTTATGATAAGCACTGACATATAGCCAGTTTCTCAAAAGTCCACTAAAAGGAAAATCAAATATTATGTCAAAAAGCGAAACGTGACAATTTGCAATTTAATGGGATGTTCAAATGTTTTGATAGTATTTTTAGCCATGCTTGTTTAAAGCGAAAAAAGGGAAGCCACTACCTACCTATCTATTAAATATGTATGCGCGCGCACCTCATGTGAGTGTAGATTGTCAGTCAAGCAGAAAAATAAATTGCGATGGTTAGTAATAATACCGGCATTTTAAATTTCAACATCACAAAGTTTAAATGAAATGAAAGGCAGCAGGAGCGGTGATGAGATAGAGAAGGTAAAAATGATTGACAAATTAAATTCGTTATGTCATTTGCTTCTTTTATGGCTCTCAAGAGAGAAGAGAGCTTCTTGTAAAGTAAAAATGATGAGACGATGAGAGTGTGTGATGCTGCAACTTTATTTTTGAAAATGATTATTTCGTGGGATTGCTGGGAGCAGCCAGCAAAGCAAAGTGGAGTGGAGTAAAGTAGTAGTGGGAGTGTTTTGCAGATTGTAACAATCGCAAAAAAAATTCCATCCATGTGATGCACAAACGGCAATAATTTTTTACGTATTGGGCTGTTCTTCTCTCTGACAATTGAATTGTTATGTTCAGTTCATGTTACTAATGATATGCAGTGTATCTTATATACATAATATATTACACGCTTATTTCATGTCATAGTCCCAAAGCAGCAACGCATTTGTTGAACATTAAAAATTATTATGTGTTTACTCATTTTGGCTTTAGTGACTCTGATGATGTGAATGTAATGATTTTTTAACGATTAACCAGTACAGTACACATACATATTTGCAAGCAATGAAGGTAAGGTAAGTCAACTCTTATTTATTTTAAAATCCAAGCATATCTAAATCTCTTTCCCATTCGTCGGCACACACACACTCGTTATTATACAAAAAGGTCTCAAACTGCTTTTGTTTTTCTTACTCCATTGCGTAATTAGATAAGCTAGCTATACATCAAGATCCAAAATGTGATGTTTGCTCATTTTTTGTAATCAACAAGTGTGAACAAATCCATTATTGTGTATGCATTATGATTATCCCTGTAGTTTATGAGTATTTATGTGGCATGCTTTTTGTAGAAAAATGAATGGAATGACATGACACAGAAAAGCTATAAGCATTAGTTCTTTTTTAGTGTGCCTATTGAACTATTTATTTTATTCTACTGTGATGTGATGGATAATGATTGTTTGTGTGCCTTTGCCTTTTGGCTTGGATAACTTTTCTTAACTATTGAGCTGCTGTGTTTACCTTCAATCTAAAAATGTAGATCTGCGCTGCGCTATGAACTTTTGCTTGTGACTTTTATTGAAATTACTTACATGCGCGCATGTTACGGAGAGCCTTGTCTTATAAGTTATAAAAAGGCATACATATGTGGCCCATTTTTTAAGCTTAATTTTGTAAACTTAAGGTAATGGCATATGTCAAGAGTGTCGTGCATTTAGGCAAGCGTTGATAATTTTCACGAAGAAGCTGAATTTTTTAACAGAAAAAATAGACATGACATCAATTTGATCTCATTTCAGAGATATTTTTGCGCATTCAAAAGCGTGTCTGCTATATAAAATGCTATATTTACATTTTACAACAATACAAGGTGACGTGGTAAGCTGAGATGATGTGTGAGTCATGCATGCTTTCTTATGCCTATTATTAAATGAGGATGCCATGCTAAAATTAGACATTTTAATTTCGACAGGAAAAAGACTAAAATTAAAATAAAAAAATAAGGAAAGTCAAAGTAAAAATAAAAAACTTTCAAAATTAAAATTTTCATGCTAAATTCAAAAATTTGTCTGGACTAGAAACAAACAAACCTTCCAAGTTCGCCATGTAACAAGCGTTGCAAATCTCTGACTTTTTCGTACAGTCACCACATAGGGTCTTCATTAGTGAAGACAATAATTTTTAAAAACTCTATACAAATTAGATACAGTTACACGGTAGCATTTCAGACAAACCGAATTTAAATGTTGTCACGGACCAAAATTTACAGCACACTGAACTATGTTGTTTGGGTTTTTGCTCAAAAACGAAAAACTCACTCGTCCACAAAATTTCGGTCTTGCTTTCACTAAACTTTTCACAAAACTGAGCAGTCTTCCCTAATCAAAAATTGCTACTGCTTATTTCTCTCGTTAACACACAATTATAAACCTTGATTTCTAACCCAAAACCATGAAATCAGCAATTTTTCTTGTAAAAATTTTTACAGGTAAAATGAAGGCTAAAAAGATTTCCGAATTTTTAATGTGCATCTCTTTGCCACACATCAACCTCGACTTGCTCTCTCTGGGTCTGGATGAAGGTCACAGGAAAATGTCGGAAGTAATAATACACAGCCGCTTTCTTGCAGAGAAGATGATATTTGTCTTCGTCTTCTCATCACAACCTAACTATGACTATTCTATTCATTCTTTCCCATTCCTCTTTCTCCTTTCATCTCAACAAATTAAAATGTATACATGATTCTTATTACACCGTCTCGAATTACAACTCGGTTGTAATTTCACTTTGTCTACATCTTTTTCCAATACACACTCGCTACAACCTTTTCGTGGTCACTTGTATTGTAATGCCAAACTTTTGCTGATTGAGATTGTAACTATTAATGTGACTGCAGCTTTTTTTGGCTGGCAATGTAGAGTGGGGGAAATGATTCCGATTCAAGATTCGCTGATCTATCTCAGGGATTTTTTGGTGCTGCTTCTATAAAATCTCTCACGACTTTTGGCAGCCATCTCATGTGATATTTTGCAGCATGCACACAATACACACATAAAGCACCACACAATTTATATTTATGGAACCATCTACCTCAAATTTAATCCCCTCGAGTATATCTCTATTTGTTAGACTATATGACTTATTTGATTAGGCCTCGGTGACAAAATGCCGCCGCGGCATTTTTATCTCTATACACCTATTATAGTACCACCACCACCACCGCTTGCCTTGCTAATGTTGCCATTATCAAGGAAAAAACTAATTTTCTCTAGAAAACGTCTCTCTAATCCCCTTCAACATTTCCACCACCCGGTCTAAACACTATTCTCTGATCTGAATCTGATCTTGCTCTAAAGTCACATTTATTTTGTCACTAAAACTAGAGATGAGAGCTTTATGCAAAACTCATTTCAACCAGCAACGCGAGAAATAAAACGCGAGATAAAAAAATTCAAGGTGTATATTCCGATTACGACGATACGCTACAGTTCACTTTTTTTGTAATCTTGATCTCAGTTTCAGCAAAACACCAATATTTTTAGTACACAAAACAGTCCTGCAGAAAGTAAAATGGAACTATGTGTTATATTTGCAATTCACATCAAAACTAAAAGCCATTACTTTTATCAAATTCGCCAAATCTCCTTGTTTTTTGAGCTGTTTGTGGCTTTTGCTTATTAATTGTAACTTTATTATATTACATCTAATCTAAAATGTATGTACAAGCTTATGTACTACATCATACACACATAATATTTTGTGTGTGCTCATGAATTTCTGTGGTTAATATTAGTGTGTGCTGTACTTGTACTGCCTCGTGTTTTGTGTTTATGATGATGAAAAGAGAGACAAAGATGTAAAAATGCAAATTAACTCTACATTACTTTTTTGTAATATAAAATAGGCTGCGGTTACATTTTCATCGTAGATATCTTCTTAAAAATCGCCAAACTGCAAGGGTGGTGTAGGTACAGGGCTATAAGGAAAATATAAAAAAAAATTTACCTAAATGCAAAGCTAGCAGAAAGAAACGTCAACTCAACAGTACACTGCTCTATTTGTAATAAGCGTCCGTCCGTGTCTTTTTAGTGGATCTCTGTGTGATGGTCTTTGGTCTACTCTTTTAATTTGGCGATGATCATGATATGATAACATGCACAATAACAGATCGTATATCTCCGCGCTCTTTTATGTTTTTAGGTAGTCCATATTTTCCTCAAATCTCAAAGGGAGAAAAGGAAACGACATACTTTATAATAAAATTTATGCCTACATCTTCTCATACACATGTGCGCTTTTTGTGAACGAGCGAGTTGTACTATTTTTCTTTAATTTATGACAATCATATTTTTATACTTGCAGCTAGTTGCCAAATGAAGATCTACTTTTTGGCTGATGGGATGATGACTGCCTACTATTTTTATATATTTTACTGCAGCTGTCCCTCTGCTGCAAAAAAGTTGCAGAGAGAGAGAACGGATATGCATATAAAATTATTTGGTCCTCTCCTTGCTAGATTATCTAGAGATGCTCAGTTCATATAAGAAGAATACCTACATGTTTTTCAATTATGCAAATTTGCCTATAAAAAAATTCTTACAAAGCAAAGAAATTATAGAGGAAGGAAATAGTAGATATATAAAAGTATGTACATAGCACATATGCGCATGACATGTGTTTGTCCCTCACTCCCTCTCCGTCGTCATCATGTCCCTTTTTCAAGATAATCTTGACAAAAATTGTTGGCGCATTTTACTATTTTACAGCAGCAGCATGCTTGGATGGTAGACCTAAATAAACTTTAGATATATCTATAAAAAAAATATGAACATGCTTTTGGCGTTCTTGCGTTTTGTTTGTTGGTGGTATAATTTTTGGTAGGGAGTATTGAATTTCTGTAAACAATTCTGAATTTGTTGAAGGGTTACACTGTGTCCTATTTTACTACGCATCTTTCAACGTCGTCACCACGCTCGGTGTGAGTGTCACTTTGGTGATGATAGTGTTTTGCATATTAGATATTTTTACTAGTTTTTTCTGCGTACAAAGTTCTATGATTTTTTTTTCAAATCAATCAACAGGACATGGCTACTTTATACTAAGAGCTCCTTTTTTGTCAATCTATTCCCAAATTGTTGAGCTGGCTGAGATTGTTTCTTAAGAAGTACATATACGGTAATATTACAATGGTTATTACTATTTTCTATTTCACTTTTTAATTTGCAGATCATGTAAAAGTTGTTTTTTTGCGAACAAACTGCAACACTGCAAATAAAAGAAGTGCATATGAAAAAATAAACAAATAGAGAGAGAGAGAATATAAATATGTCACAAGTAAATAGGCGTGAAGATATTATATGACTTTTCTAGCGAAAAAGAATTTTTGGCAAAAGGGTTAATAACGCCATGCCACTGTCGCTACTCTACTCTTGATGATGTGTCTTATGGACTGGTAATCAACACCAACACAAAAAAAATACAAGCACTTGTCTGATCAAGTCAAGTCAAGTTGAGACAGTGAGAAAAGTTCATACTCATTTAGGCAAGGGTTACATAATATATGGTATGCATGTATCTTTCTATCTATAATCCATGCTCTATGTACATACTTTTAGGGATTATGTATTTTTTATGGTTCGGATTATAGGGATAATTATAGATAAGCTTACAAAAATAGAGTACCAAGAATGCTTTTTAACGCACCAGAGATGAAATTCAAACAGTCCACCGATGCAATAGTCCGCCATGAGTTTAATGAGCTTTTCGATTGAAAGTAGGAAGTAGTGCCGCTGCCGCCATCACTCCAACTTTTTTGGATCTAGATTCCTTTTCCACAAAACCACTTTTAGAACAAAAAGCACTTTTGATAATACAAACAGAACAAAACAAATTGTGCAGAGTAGACAGTAACATCCGGAAACGCTGAAAGTCACCACTGTTCTGTGTTCTTTGGGAGAACATTCTAAAAAGGAAAATTGCATTTAAAAAGTGTTCATAATTTTGTCTAACTGATTTACTTTAAGACGAGAACCAAAAATGATGGTATGGTGGTGGTGTTATGGAGTGTATTTATTTATTTAGCATTCCGAACGTCACGTCATATGTCATGTCACACAAACACAACTAAACAAATAAAGAGAAATTAATATTTTCCTCTCGTAGTCTCTCGTCTCCTTTGATGAAACGCAAATATGGGGGAGAGAAGGTCAATGCTGATGATGCTACTTACTACTGACTATATATTGTGCATGTGTTGGCATGCTTGATATATACAGTTTTCCTTATGTCTTTTAGATGAAGATGATTGGCACTAGAAGGTAACACAGCACATGATATATAGGCACACGACAAAAAAATGTGAAAAGATATGTCGTTGTATACGGGAGGATAATGATGAGTAATAAACATTTTACTGATTTTGGTGTTGTTGGTAAAATAATATTTCATGTCATCTTCACTTTGTACATATACGTATTCCAGAAGCAGGATAACGATGAGAGATAAAATGGGCACTTAAAAATTAACATTTTATTATGAAATGACCTTCATACATGCTAGATTTGTAAGAGAGGTGACTTTTAAAGAGCTTGCCGATGATACAACTGTTTTTTCTGTAATAAGTATTGAAGATTGAATGAGAAAGAGTTAAGGATATACAAACAAAACTATTAAATCATCATGAATGAATAATGAATGAAACGAGCATTCGAGAAAATCGGTCCGTATGGTGTTGTACTTTGATTCGATATTGGTTACTTGAGAAGCTCAATTGAAAGTGTAAATAATATCTAAAGTAAGACCAGAGAAAGTGTTAATAGGTATAGTAAACAGAAAAACCAGAGAATCAGGTCATTAAATAACATTAAAATAGCAGAAACGTATATTCCTGAGAGAATCCCAAGGATGTCTATTTTGCTTTCAATTTTGCAAGGAGTCTACGTGTGTATCTGGTCATTATTGCGCTGCGTTATGTCTGGTTTTGTCACTGTCAAAATGGTCTATTTCCGTTCACCAAATAGCTTGTGAAGTGATAAAATTTGTCTACATGGCTGGTCTATCTTATCACCGCACCACAGCAAAGAAAGTTTATTATTTTCAAAGAAAATAAATTTTCATAAAAAATTCAACCCTGGATCCAGAGGTCCAGTGGGATTTTTTGCTCGTTCCAATTCTATTTTTATTGCACATTTCATTTTCATGGCTATTTTTACGATTTCAGTTGAAAACTACGTGTGTATCATGTCACATGAAGCAGTTATCTAAAATAATTAGACTGCCCATTTTATGTTTTGTAAGTAGGAGGGAGGCTCGTTAATTTCGTAAAACCATAAAAGCCTGCTGTTGAACGAATGGACAGTAAAAACGGGTAAAATATATAAACACAGTCATAGTTATATTCATAAGCTATCGTCAAACATGACTCATCCTATTTTTTATGCGTACTTGTCGTTTGTACCAATTTGTACGATTTGCGCAATATTTTTGTTGATCATGCATATACAGTAAATGCTACAAAAAGTGCTATACTATTAATTATATAATGTGTTCTCATGTTACAAATATTCTATGGAATGAATAGGCTATTTTTCATGAAATTCTGATTGATGAATGATAATGACTCATTCACACACACTTCAGTGTTTTTGCTGTTGTACATCCAAGATTACCTACATGATATCATACAGGATGGAAACAGTAGGATTTCCACCTGCTCTGGAGAAACAAACAATCAAATAATAACCTTTGTAACAAAAACATACACCAAAAAGCCAAAGTCGAGTCCCAGTTTTATGCATTGTTTAAGGATTTTAGATAAGTATCTAGTAACCGACTACGCACACATTGTATTACTTTTTATAGCATGCATACTAATAGCATAGAATATTACTCATCAAATACCTACCTGTAGTGGATCTCATTTTTTACTCATGATTATGAACGATAACGACTATTATGAGCGATGAGCCATTCAATAAACAAACCACCAACAGCTTTACATAACATTTTAATCGTGTTTGTGTGCGAGCGTTGTGTATGCGGCTGTTTACGTTGGTTTAGCCAAGTCAGGGATCATTTTTATTTGGTTCATGTAGCATGGGACATGGACTGTGTATGTGTTTCTATTTTCTACTGACCAAGGCATTGAAATAAAATGTTTCAAGTTGTTTAGCCATTCATGTAGTATCATGATCGAAGAATCGGCAGTGCTTTACCGAATAGGTATGCAATGTGAGACTAAACCCATTACTGTTTATTGCTGTTGACTTGCCTTAAGAAGACGAAGAATCAAGGTTGATTCGATGATTTTTTGGGCTTGCCAGTTAGCCACGTGCGAACGCAGAAACCTTACTATACAGTGTGATACACTGTTTTGATAGAATACAAAGTAGACAACGGCATACGCACAGCGATTGTTGTGAATTCGATAATACTAATACTTATCATTTTAAAAGCATATTTCAAAGGAGTGGTGTCGCGCGAGCAGAAAATATTTTGCTTTAATCATTTTCAATTTAATAGCCAGTCATAAAGATAATTGTATTTTTTTGGTAAGTTATTATGTGAAAATTGGTTAATTAAAATTGCAATTTTAAATCCACAAGCATAGTTGCAGTATAGTTTTAAAGTTCAAGGAATTGACCACACGAATTAACCATAAAAAGCAGCAAGTTTTGCATAAAGTCATTAAAAATTACTTGCATACACACTAAACACATATTTAGGTGTTAAGAGTGAATGTTCAATAATTATTAAAAATTGTGGCTTGAATTTGCTCACTCGTGTGACTAGTGGTTTTCTTTACGACCAATTACTTAGCCCGAGCTTTTTTGAATGAATGAAATCAATACAAACTAAACCAACTAACTCCTGTCTCATGTACAACTTCATAGAGACTTGTGAACATATTGATAAAATGTCATGTTTTCTAACCGAACCTTTATCGTGTTAAATACACAGCTAGTAAAAAGCAGTGCAAGCGTTTTTTTGCGCTCCCGGTGACCTATTTCTTGTAAGCCCGCTATGTTCCTAAAGTTCGCATGTTTATATCTGTTGATAATAACTTATATAAGTGTACACTTACATTCCTTTCCCTAGTCTAGTCTGGAGATCATTTCGGTGTACGCCGAGTAGCAATTGAAACGTAATATGTTTCACGGTAGTGTATAAAAACATGGCACATTGAATTTATTAGAGCAATTATGTCAGAATTTACTTATCTATATAGAACTCGTGAACTACTTTCATGATGATATACAACATCTAACCACACACACACACACATGAAAATAAAATTTTATGGAAAAGAAAGTTTCCACTGATTTTGAGCATTGTGAGCGAATGCAAGATAAGCTGTAAAACTGCTAGAAAATGTTAATGGCTATGGCCGTCATAAAAGAGTGAACGAATAACGAGGAACATGCGTGTTCATCTTCTTCACCCAAATATAGTTCAGGAGGACGTCAATTCGTTTTGCTGCTCTATATAATTTATACATATTATATGTCATATGTGTATATTAAAAAGATAACATAGCTCTCATCATCATATTCATTTCCTTTCTGTTACAGATAGCATCCGGCTTTGCCTCGCTGTTGCTTCTGCGTGTGATCAGGAAACGCTTCCTAACTTCCATCCAAGTCGAATCTGAACAATATACACGTAAAACACACAGAAATCCATTCATAGCTTGTGCATTTGCACTGAAGCGAAATTTTTAAGGAGAATGTAATGCAAGCTGGTGAGTGGTCAAAGTGGCATTAATAACACAGTACCGAAACATAGCACACATACTGAAAGTGAAAATAACAGTGACAGTAGGAAATCCCCAACTCTATGCAAGTAGATCATTCAGTGTGTCGGTTACAGCCAAAAAGTATACGAAAGTAAAAGTGCTAACAGTGTAGCTCCGGTGAAAAAATTCAGACAAAGTTGTTTGTCTTTCAATTCAGAAAAGTGAAAAATAGGAGAATATTTTTAAATGTTTGTTTAGATTAAGTTGGGTTGAGACTGTGACTTCACTTTGTGAATTAAAAGTGTTTCGTAATTTTTGGTGCCATAAAAAACAAGTCATTTTTCAAGATGTCGCATACAGTCACTGTGACCCGTACGACGACTACGTCCACCACTCAAGCAGTGCTACTAAATGTTGGATACCTGAAAACATTGCCTGGAATTTTGAAAGTTGTTCATGTTGTAAGTTTCATTGTAAACTTTTTAAATGATAAGTAGTTATCGAATTGACAACAAATTTATATTACAATGTAAATACATTACAATACTCGTTTAAAAATACATATACGAAATCACAATATTCCATGATTTAAGCAATTGAGTAATCTTCGTGCAAAAATTTGAAGCATGAAAATGAAAGCGTTTTATTCCACGTGTAAAAGTAGTCAAGTCAGTAGCCTTTTGTCTGCTTTTACCTACAAGCGTGCTTAATTTTATGTGCTCCAAATTTTCTCTCAAACGACTGACGAGATGACAAATCAGGGTAATTATATTTTGAAAGAGGGACACAGGGATGGGATCGGTATTGGTGCATGCTCAAGCGTAACTGTGTAAATACGAATAAATCCGTCAATAAAATGAGTCCACTACTTCTTCTTATCGTGTTTGTGTACATGTTCATAAAGATGATATTTATATTTTGAAAGAAATAAACGAATGGTTTAGCAATTTTCAGTTTAAATTTCTCGTTAGCAAATGAGCAAGAAAAAGAACGTATCCAAATCCACAATTCCACACGTTTAGATTTACAAAGAGATGGAAACTCGCCAGCTAAAATCATCATCACATCATTTCATTTCCAATTTCACATGTGTTTTTTTGCGTTTGAAATCAAGAACTGGGTTTTCCTTTAAGCTTCATTTCTCGAAAATGAAAAGTAAATAGACGCCTGTATTAAAAGAGAGTCTAAAATGAGTGGGTGTATAGGCTGGTTGACTTGTTTTCTTTTGCATGTGTAAATGTTATGCGTGCGTGGACACAAAGGAAAACTACTCGAACAACAGGCAGAGGCAGACTAGACACAAAATGCGCAACATGTAATTATAGTTTAGTAGAAATAATAAGAATATTTAGAATGCTTTGTTCCAAACATCGGAATTCTGAAGAAATTTTGAAGTATTCGGAATTTCCGCTGACAACTTGTGTACATTGTACTTAAATGAGAGAACATGATAATTATGGTTTTTTACTTGGTTTAACGAACAATGAGGAAGTAAACTGTCATCAGATTCTCAGATGTTAAATTACATGAAATAAACATGCAACACAAAAAATCCCTTTGTTTCACTTTTCTAGGGCAAGAACTGACCCATAAATGTCATCTTCATTTGCTTCCAATAAATCAACACAGCTTAAAAGATTAATCATATGCAGAATATCTAAGTGAACATGTGCCATTTTAGTTAACCGGGCATGTGTATATAACTCCGAACATTGTAACGAAAAATAGAATTTCGATAATATAAGAATAGTGATAAAGTAGTCCATGTTATGTACTCTAAAGTATAAGCTGAAAGTGTATTTTAAAATACTTATTTAATTTGCTTTCGATTATTTCACAGATTTTGGGAATAGTGACCGTAGCCCTTTTGGGTCACTACATTTCGTACCACAAAAATCAATATGCCTACAGGACGGGGCCAAACTACCCACATGTTGTAGACCATGCCATTTTTATACCTGAGCTATTTTTCCTGCTAATTGCCACAACATGTCTAATCACATCAACACTCATACTCTTTTCCTGTCTCATAAGCATTGCAACTGCAACAATAATGCCGAAAACGGTCTTGGTAAGTAAAATCAGTAGCTATAGGTGTAATGATAATGATATGAATCCAAATGAAAAATGGCCATTTTATATACTCTCGATGAACTTCGGAAATGAAAGGGACTATAAATGAAATCTGAATTCAAAATTAATTAACGCAGTCTCCTTATTTATATTGAGCTCTACCCATTTAGTCAGTTGACTTATCTAACCGCTGATACTATCGTCTTCTCCACATAAAATTCAAACATGTGATCGAAAAAATATTACCAGCGTTTAAATGTCTTGAAATATTCCATTCTTAAATTCTACTCCATTGTTTAAAATGGTAAAACTTTCTAGGAGGTCATTTACCACCTTGTTGCAGCCGTTTTGCTGATAATTTCAGCAGTTATTTATCTGGTTGATATTGAAGGAGAGTTTAAAAACATCAGAGCTATCAACCGACAAACGTACAGTGGTCGATTGGCAGCTGCTGTAAGAATTCATTTTTTTTAAATCCTTACCAATTTATTGATCTTCGGTGCTTTTTATTTTTTTATTTTTGGGAATTGACTTCAATGGTTTGACTGATTGACTGCTCATTATTTTACTCACCACTAATAACTACACCTGCTTTGTTATTGGGATTGGAAACGGGCTTTTTAAATTGATTTGAAAGGAAATGGTATTATTTTCACCATTAGCCTTTCTCCTTTTTGTTGGGTCTTTGCATCATTTGCGTTGTGTAATTGAGAAAAATAATTTTTGGGGGAGTGATGGTGCTCCCCCTGAACTTGCTTTTGGGGCAAAAATTTTCACTGCGGTGAGTTTAAATTTAACATTGATTTATTGGAATTTAAAAAATAATACGGATTTTTTGTTTGTACGATATTTGTGCAAGTTACATTGCAAAAGTAATTTTGTAGCTTATTGCTTGATTTGCACTTTCTAATTAGATTACTTTACTTTTCTCTTCAGAGTTGGCTTCAAATTTTTGTAATGCTCGTAGGTTGAATGTTTAAAGTTGTAAGCTAAACTATGATATATGCTAGAAACAAAGACAAGCTAATGTTTGATATTTAAATGTTCATTTCATTAGGTACTTGGAATCATCAATTCAATCTTCTACGGCATAGCAGTTTTCTTCGCGAACCGCCATTACAGATCTGGATAAAGAATGAAAAGTGACAAGGAAGGAAACTGAAACTCTACTTATTTTTTAATCTAAAATAAGCATACTGTTAAATATTTATTTTTTCGTTTGCAAATCAAAATATATATTGTGTATTACTAGCCAAATGCTATAAAAACTGCGGAATTTTCAGCTTTTAATTTTTGCCATATCGCCTTTGTCGTCGCCAAACGGTGAACTAATTTTACGTGTAAATCTTTTCATTGAAAGTTTTGCCAAAGTTCAACAAAACGCCATTACAATGTTCGAATCGAAAAAAGTGTTCATTAGAAGAAACAGTCAAAAGTGACCTATCGAATTTGGAAAACAATCATAGTCTTTTCTAAAATGTCTTGTTGATATTGATATAATCTGTCACAAATTAATAATTAAATGTACTTGTTGGGTGTGTACTTATGTATGTATTAAGCAATTTGCTTGCATTTACTAAATAAATGATGCAGCTACCTCATATAAAGTATGTATGTATGTACTTTTTAATTTGAAATGTATCATGAAATAGAAAATTCAGAAGCTTTTTACGCGGATTTTAATAAATCAATCGTCCAAACAAGGCAACAAAGATCACAGTAGTCTTTCAAGAAAATTGCTAACTAAGCTTTACGTAAAAAATGTAAACAAATATTATCGATAGACACAGTGATGAAATCTTAGATAAACAATTTTACAAATTACCCAAGCCGGTAAAGCTTTTAAAAATAATTGTACGAAAATACAATAGGATTAAAAACTTTGCTGTTATTCTATTCCTAACAATCAGATTTAGTATGATTGTTATTTTTCTTGATTAATGGTAGCATATTTTGCTAATACTTTTACTTATTGACGTTGTCAGTATTGTTAACATTGAAAACTAAATTGTTCGCCATGTTATAAAACTATGATTGTATAATACAAAGATCATTAAAAAGTATGCGGAAGTTAAAATGAAACTTGTTAAAAGTAAACCACTAAAATAAATGTGTCTGTATTCAAGTCATTTTAGGCTAAAAATACCTAAATTAAAACAAATACGTCTGTAAAATGCATATGATATCATGAATACGTATATATTTTTAGCGAATCACAAGGTCGCATCGCAAAAAAGAGCAAGTCGTAATTAGAATCGTTGAGTAGCCAAAATTAATATTCAAAAATTCAAACCACACGTTAAAATAAAGTAGAAATATTATATTCAATCCACATTAAATGAAGCTAAATAAATAGTGGACTGTGAGATTTTTTTAAACGTTCGAATCGCAACAATAGCAGGTTTTTACTTCAGTTTTGTTTGAAATAAATCCTTTTCGAACTGGTTCGAAATGAAATTAGAGTATCAGTTAAAGGTTATTATTTAGTAAATTGAATTGTGTGTAATGTACATTAATAAACCGATTTCTAAACCAGGTGGTCATACTCAAAACTCGAAAACATGTGCTGATAATATTTTGGTGAAAATTAAAGAATTTCTTAACTCTTCTTTCGGCTCGTTTTGTTAATAAACCTTCACATGCATTGTTGATATAACCTTGATCTATATATCTTGTAGTTAAAAATGGATAATGGCAATACTTTTTTGATAGTATAGTATGTAGGAAGTAGTAATGTTACATGTTACAGTACTAATGTAATATCTAACTTGTTTGAAATAATTGGTTCGTCTTCTAAATGGAGGCCCCAGAGGATGGAGTCAACTTATTCCAAGCACATCTGCAGCCATTATGTTTGCAAAAAGTCCATTTATATTAGATAGCGTTATATTATCATGCTTATACTCTACTGATGTCTGTAAATGACATAAGACGCTTACTTGGGTGCAAAGTAAACAAAAGTCCATTACCCGGTGAAAGATAACAACCAGCGGAAAAAGCAGTCCCGTGATTGTGACCTATTCAGTGGTACGCTTTCGTCAATAAACATCACTTTACTAAACCTAGACGTTTTAAGTAGTAACCGTTAATTTTTCCACAATTTCTTATTTTCACCAGTAATTTTATGTGTGTCTTGTATCTACTATTTGTACTTTCAGCTGAACAACGTATTTTTCAAAGAATTCCATGAACATGAAATGAAAGCGTTTTGATTTGTGAAATTCACGCCAAAAATCAGTACAGCATAAACACTTAGTATAGATTAAATGTGGGACAAAAAACAAATAAATGTCCAGTTTGACAGCAATAATGACTGACATGCCATTAGAATAGAATGATGATTTACAGGTGACATACAAATGTGAGCAATTTAAATGTACATATTTGAGTAATTTAACAATGCCATTTGATTTGAAAATTCTAGTTCTAAGATTCAATCATACCTTTTTTCAAATAAAGGCACTTCCAATTTTTTTTAGCTTGATGCATTGTTGGCCCACCGTTGGCCCGATGCCTATAAATAAAGGCCATGCCTAGTTTGCATGACTTCGTTGTTACATGATATTCTCAATTTGTATCCAGTCCAATTCATCTTTATCCATTATGATGTGTTCCACATTTTCTGACATGCATCTTTGCCTAAAACCTATAACTCACAAATGATAAATTTAACTTCAATAATGCAACCAAAACCTCATTTTCTTCATTTAAAAAAATCAATTTGAAAAAATGTTTTATTTTGGGTACCCGTATTTTAAATCGAATTTCGTTCCGAAAACTTGTTAAACGATATTTTCTCGTTCGATATATATGAGTCTTTAAAAAGGAGACTTACATTTGCTCTTTTTGTAATGATTGCAAGTCAAAATAGAAGTTTGGCGTAATGACTGGAATATTTTACAAAGGAAGATCCTAAACCTAAAGCTGGAATAGTACGTGACTATGAGATTGATTAATTGATTGATTAATTGATAAGTAATACGAGAACTAATGTTTACTTGTTAAATTCGAGTAGAAAATTTCATTGTTCCAATATGTGTATGATAGAACATCTCATATCAAACCTTGATTTCATATAGGACCTCTGAATTTAAAAAAAGATGCATAATAATATAATATATTTTTATGCGTGCATTTAGTACTTATGAGATGTTTAAAACGCTTGCATTCCTAATTTAGTTTACATAATCTCAATGAAACCCAAACCTCTAGGAAACCCCGTACACATACATAATCATAATCATAATACAACAACGTATGCTATGAAAATGGAAGATTTTTGGAGAGGCAAAATTCATACTACACACTTTACTAAAATTAGATCCCAACTTCTCGGAAATCTGAACAGCCAATAAACATTTTTACTATATCATGTTATACATGTGGAGAATGCTTCGTTTTTCTATCAAAAAGTATCGTGTAGTCATTGCACTGAATCATTGAAATCATTGAAATAGTATGTTTATGAGCTTTTTCAATTTATTTTCCATATTTGAATGGACTTGTCGTTACTGTAGTTCTTATAATTGAAATCGATAGCTTTACCCCCTGCGGATTCGAGTTTTAAATATAGTCACCATCATGATCACCAAGCCGTTCACACATGCAAGCATGTCACTGCATCTTTTCATCGTCTATAATAGTCATCATATAACGGGTGTCTACATTCTACATACCGTGTTGTGTGTAACGTTATGCAACACTATGCAGCACATTGCGTTGCATTTCATTTCTGAAGTAATTTGAAACCCCGAATGAAGTCATGATGAGATTAACGGTTGTTGTATCATGGTGGCAGCCAAATAGCATAATATGCTAAAGTAAAATGGAACACGGGAAGTATCTTGCACGAAAGACCGGGTATTTTTTATCAACGCGAGGAGTAAATATGGTAATATCATGATATTCTCTCGGGAATAAATTGCCAACTGTGTTGTGTAACATTGTCACAGCATCTTTCCAAATGTTTTAAAAGCTAAGTATTTCTTTTGGCTTCCCCAATATTTTTTTAGCAATGCCACTTCCACTGTATTTCATGTGATGACTATGATAACCCGAATTCATTGATCTCAAGTTTTAGTAGAAGGTTACTTCGTAGATCTAGATGCTCTCTTAGCTTTACTAGTTGGTTTACATGGAACGATATACTAATTTCAATTCCATGACGGAAGTGCCTACTTGACTTAACTGTTTATTTGTTTCATTCTAAAAGAACACCATTGCATTGTCTATCCAAAGAAAATACCACTAAATTACAAGCGTGCTATCTATCGTTATCGTTTTTCAATCAACCCATTTAGGTGGTATGCAATTAAGTGTTTGTGTTGATTGATCAGACAAGATAAAAACCAACTTCCTGATTTCTTGTCAAGAGCAAAAAGATGTCTCAGTTTCAACTGCATATTTGACGTGATTTTTTTGTTTAGTTAATATCGCGAATAATTAATCAGATAAAACTATCACACACCGACACATCACATCATTCTACGTCAAAATTAAAAGTGCATAAGGTACATATTAGTCATTGTTTAATCAACTAAATACATAATCATGGCAAGAGTGGGAGTAGCTCCAATAACTGTGGCATCCGTTCGTCCAATGCCCACTATGATAACAAATGTGGAGAGATGTCCATCCAACATTATCTCTAGTCCAACCGTATTAAGCTACAACAATAATAGAAGAACCAGCTCTAATTTTTGGCGAAATTGTTGTGCTCCATGTTGCTGCTGTTTTTATTCTTCGTCTTCATCTGTATCGAATAGCAGAATGATGAGTAGTACATGTATTCATGTGGACTTTATGAGGAGGGCGTCTGGCGTTTTAAAATTGTTGGAAGCTGTAAGTTTTGTTTGGAAAGTGTCTAAAATGACGCGTTTATTTATTTACTGACTGTACTTCAACTTACTAAATTTTAGTATGTATTTATTACTTTTTTTAAATTTATGTATATTGCAGATTCTTGGAATAATTTGCCAATTTTTACTGCTGGAGTATGGATCTCCATATGCAAATAGATTGGGCGAAAGCTATACAGAATTCTTAATTTCGGTTTCATACTGTCTGATTTCCACAGTACTTCTGTTGGCTTGCTATTTGCTGTCGAAAAATACGTACATTTTGGTACGATCCTCAATTTATGTAAGTGGAGCACTTGTTTTAAAAATCTATGAAATTAATTTAAAAGATTTTTTAAAGGTGGTTTTACAACGTTTTTAATGAAATTTTTAGGAAGTTGCTTTCAACATTGTAGCCTGTATTTTATACTTTTCATCATCCTCATACTTAGCATATGCTTTAATCACGAAATTGTATCCAGATTATGTACGCATCCCGTTCTTTCAAGTTTATCCGGCTTTGACAGCTGCATATGTGAGTTTTATTTATAATTTTTAAATGAAAGCTCAAAAACTTATGACATGAATGTTAAATATTCATTTGTTGTTATGTTTTGAAAAAGATTCTCGGGTTTACCGCTGGACTTATGCACGGTGTGGATGGTGTATTGGCTTATCGTGGTATGCAAAATGGACGTTAAATGTTCAACTAAATCAACACAAGGCCAGGACGGATATGCAACAGTTTTTTAAAACATTCAGTTCAACTTTTATTATGACCAATCATATATTTTAACAATCAATAGAGATAACTTGTGTATATACTTAACTAATTGTACAAAAATGTGTACAAAAGATCTCAGCCTTTTTAGAGTCTAAATGATCGGTTATAAATTTCAGCTTTAACAACAAGGGAAACAATTTTATTAAAAATTGTTTTCCAAACATCAGTTTATTTAAAATGTACGTTTAAAATAAGAGTTAAAAATTAAAAGTTCTCATAAGAAAACTTTATTAATCCCAAAGTTAAAAAGCAACTGTAAAAGAAATTAAAAGACAATCTTGAAAAATATGGAAAGCGTATCATGGAATATTATATTTGAGAGATTCAGTGTCAGTGACATGAGTCATGTTCATGGAATTATTCTCCAGTCTAAATGTTCCATCTGTCCAGCACTGACGTTAACAATGCCATACGGACATACATGCCAGCTTCCGCTTGTCGAAAGTAAGCAGCTCTAGGGTCAGAATCGAATTCTGCACTAATTTCATCCACACGTGGGAGGGGATGCATGACAATCATTCGCTTTTTGGCACATGTCATGATTTGAGGAGTGATTACAAATTGTCCTTTGGCCTATATCAATAAAATATACAAGTTGGGCTTAATGTATTCAAATTTTACAATGACACTTAGCAAATTATTTTATCAATAATTTAGAAATTTTACCTTGATATATGCTGCTTCAGTATCAAAACGCTCCCTCTGAATTCTTGTGACGTAGAGTACATCAGTTTCTGGAAGCGCTTCTTGTAAATCAAAGCAAGTTTTCTAAAATTGAAAATAAAAACCATTTTAATTAATTTGATTTAAAATTAACGTATCATCAGTTTCTTTTTATTGACAATTTATATATAAGAACCTGTGAAACCCGTTTAGAATCTACAAAGTCGTAAACATTTTTAGGCATTTCCAAGCCATGAGGGGAGACGTATTGTAACTTTACATTGTATAAAGTTAAGAGTCTGTAATATTAGGAAGAAATCTTGAATTACAATTCTGCGCCATAAGTAGTATTTTAAAGGTTTGAGTTAATTATTTGTACGTTGTACGTACCTCGCCAGTGAGTGTACAGTTCTTCCGTGTTTCAAATCCCCAACCATCGTTATAACCAAACCGTTAACTGTACCGATTTCCTCTCTGATTGTGAAAATATCCAAAAGTGCTTGAGTTGGATGCTCACCAGTGCCGTCTCCAGCGTTAATAACTGGTTTGCGAGACTTCGCCGCTGCTTTCTAAAAAGTTTACATATTGTTTACATATTACATCCTAATCGAGATCGTGTATAAGAAAGAGCACCATAAAATTTAACCAAGTTAAGTTTTCGATCGATGTAGTTAAATTAACTTACAGTGACTGCTCCAGGTTGAGGATGCCGTAAAACAACAACATCACTGTATCCACTCATGATAAGGATGGAATCTTAAACGCATATGCATAAATTGTTTTATTTTATACAATAATTCGCACAATCATTTAATATAATTTTTAATTTTCATTAATTAATTTCTACAAATTGTTACGAAACTTACCTTCCAAACTTTCCCCCTTTTTCGCAGAAGAAGAGGTTTCGTCCATATGAATCACACTACCACCGAGACGCTGGAACGCTGCAGAGAAACTGCAACTTGTACGTGTGCTCACTTCATAAAACACAGACGCCATAACTTTTCCCTATAATAAAAAATTATTTTACTCTTATTTTCATCGCATTGAATATAATGTGAAATAGTTATCGAACAAAACTATTCCAGTCACAAACCTTCAAAATATGATCTAAGTGCCTGTCCTTCAAAACTGCATTCCTCAAAGTTTGAGCCAAATTGAAAAGTGCATGTAAATCGTTTTTGGTAAACATGCCTGCATTGATAATGTGTCTTCCAACCAGTCTCTTCAAAATGTCTAAATCAGACTGGCTACTTGTGCTAAATGCTGGTGATGTCAATGGTAAGCCAACCAGAGATGGTCCTCCTGCAGATGAATTCGGTATATTTGGTCCATTTTGATGGAACCCATCTTGCCCAATAAAAAGGTCCCCATTTACACGTTCAGGTAAATTAGCAGGAGCAGGGGACATGGAACGACGAGATGGCATAAAGTTCCTGGAACTTGGTCGCGCAATTGGGCTAGCTAACATTCCTGATGGTTCACTGAATGAGTCCCCAGTGTCATTGAAACTTCCACATGAAATTGTGAGTTCCTTCATGTTCTTCGTGACAGGAGTGATACGACCGTCCAATGGGTAGGTAAAGTGAACATCCTTTTGAATCAGACCACTTGTGTTTTGGACTGGTCGAGGACTCCATTCCCGGAGATCCACACCATATCCAGGTTGCACCAAAACCTGACCATCAACATAAGCTACTTCACCACGCAAGAAAACTCTGCTAACTGCACCCTGCAACTTTCGTCCATGGAATGGTGTCCATTTGCATTTTGAGAAAAGTTTGTTCTCGTCCACGGTCCAGATTTTGGCCATGTCAATCTAAAGACGAAAATGAATTTGGGGCATCGTGAAACATTACCTTAAGTTAACAATAGCATACTAAAAAGTTTGTCCATGGTATCACATACCTCCACATAAGTATTTGGCTGCTCTGGCAAATTAAAAATTCGCTTTGGGTTATGATACAGCCTGTTGACAACATCCTCAAGAGTTAACTTTCCTTCGTTAACAGCATTCAAGAAAAGAGGAAGCATAGTTTCCAATCCAGGATAACCTGGACATGCCTTTTCTCTGGTCTTTTCTTCCATCGTATGAGGAGCTATTTACATTTAATATAAAATTTCATGTCATTCATATATTTTCCCGATCAAAATACTTTAACTTGCTTAGTCATAGTCATGTTAAGCATTTTCAGCATACCGTGATCAGAAGCGAAAACATCAATATATTTCAAATTATCCCAAAGTGCCTTCTGATCATCTTCCGTAGCCAGAACAGGTCTCACTTGGCCTTTACGATTGCCCAACCATTCAAGATCCTCTTTCGAGAAAAATAAATGGTGAGGTGTCACTTCACACGTTATGGGATAGCCCTACATCAAAATACAGAATTCATTTTTAGATAAGCAAATCGAAGGTTCCTGGTTGCAAAAAAGACAACATAGACACGAAAATTCATATTATCATTAGTACTGAGAAATTCTTCATAACTGAATTTTTCATCGTAACAACACATTTAATCCATGTCACATTCATTGTTATTTTTCATTTAATCGATTCGGGAACACGGAAAAAGTTTAAAATATGTACCTTGATCTTGGCAGCCTTGATCAGTTCTATCTCTTCTCGCAGCGAAACATGACAGATGTGAACTGGACGATTATGAATGCTGGCGACTAAAATAGCAGCAGCGCAAGTGTTGCTCTCTGCATGTACACATAATGGCACGTTCGATGGCCAGTGGATAAAGTGCTGAGTAATCCAATCAAATAAATAAATTAAATTGTCACCAGCAAAATTTAGAAAAAAATCAAAAGGGATTAACTAAAAATTGATATTGATGGGTTCTCAAAAAAATTACCTTTGTCCACATCGTTATATCATTCATTTTTAGGGTGGTAAACGTATCATTCAAGTACAACTTCAAACCAGCCACCAGGTTGGATAACTCAGGAATGTCTTCGTAATTCTTTTCAGTGCCTCCCATGAACAATGCATAATCACAACGAGCGCCTTTCTTAGCCACCTGCGTAAAATTCACGACTTTTAGTAATGGCGTCACATGGAAAATATTTTTATAAAAATTCATTTTTCAACTTGACATCTTTTCCCATTTACCTCTTTAGCAATAGCCAGCGTAGCCTTATCTATAACCGCAGGAGTTGTATTTGGCATGGCGCAGACCATTGTAAATCCACCAGCAAGCGCCGCAGCGGTTCCTGACGCAAAGTCTTCTTTGTACGTTTGTCCAGGATCTCTCAAGTGAACATGAACGTCAATCAATCCCGGAATACGAATTGTATTCCTTGAGGAGATGCAATCAATGTGCGGCTTTACCAGTGGAGCTTGCTTTCCAAGTCGATGTAATGCCTGTAATATTAATGCAATTTAAAAGAAAAGCGTCATAAATAAAAATAAAAATGAAGCTTGACATTAAATATATCAATTCAATTGACGGTTATGACGATTGCATGGATTTAGTTCAAAGATAAGTAGAGGAACAAAGGATTAGAAATGTCGTTGATCCAAAAAAAGAAGATTACCTCAACCATCAATTTTGCACATTTAACATCAGTCAGTAGAGGAACGGAGTAGTCCACAGCTAAACGACGAGTACGATAACCGTGAGTAAGGAATGATGAGACACGACGAGCCCCACCACTACGCATGGGCAAATTGATGACTAAATCCAGCTGTCTACGGGCGAGATAGTCTGATAAGTCAATTAGTTGTCCTTGATGCCCTTCCTCACCAATATTTTCGAAAGTCCATTCGATTGGTTCAATCTGCACAAGAAAAACAAATCATGCATAGAATAGAATTCTCATCAATCATCGCATATTTTAGAAATAAATTTGTTTTTGATTAGGTGTAAAAAACATTTTTCATGTTTTTACATAATTGCATGTGTCTTGTTTAATTGTTCATAAAATTATCTTGTCGATAAAAGCATTCTGATGATGTTTGATCATTACTAGTTTTAAAATCCTTTTGGAATCTCGACATTGATCATTGAAATTCCTTAACCATGATATTGAAAACAAAATGGAAAGATTCGTTCTCGGATTTCATGTTAGCACCACGATTATATTATTTTGATTTCTGAATTTTGGCAAATAATCAATATCTAATTATTTAATTCATGTTTCATGTAATACATGTTAACATATGTACCTACTTACTAGACATTAAGGCAAGCATGCTGATATTCAATTAACTTGGGAAAATTTACTTGTTTTGGGCATGTTTCTCTGATTAATGGTGATATGATGACTGATTGATGACCATTACAAACATTCTGTAATTTTGATGTTTAAAATGTGTGCATATAGATGGATAATTTCCTTGTATAATTAAATTTCACAAACTTTTGCAGACATGAAACAGCAAATGACAACAGACATGATGATGAGTCGATAAACAATTAATGCTAGGCTTATACTGTCAAAAGACTTAGCGACATTTCTAAATATGCATTTTCGATTGTGTCCACACGTATTCGATTAGTGACGCGATTAAGATAAAAAAAAATAAGCATGCGTATCGTATCTCTGGATGGTCTCTGATGGACATACTATTTTTGTCACCTTTCGTACAAGAAGTGCTATAAAATGATCGCATCACACTCTACTAATTGATACTAAACACGCTCATGTCAAAATGTTTGTGTCAAACAATTATATTATCGGTGATGTATGCACAAAATATACATTAGCATAACAAAATATCCATTGAATTAAGGCATATATGGGTGCATACCTCATGTTCATATTAACAGACATAAGATAAGATAAGGTGAAAATGAGAGAATTTTTATTGTATCAATTGTGAAAAAACTGGACGAATGGACTGAGACATCACTTCAACTAATAACTACCTGAAGAATATCCTGTTGTTTTTTACTCAGTCTTGAAATTACCTTTTCGAACTAATGGTAAAAGCCACACAACTCTGATAAACCACTTAACTTCCTTTTATTTGTGTATCAATACTTCACAAAAAATGCACATTTATAAAGAAAGTAGTGAAATCAGAACAGAACCTCTGGGAATTGTGTATTTATTTACTTTTACTCCATCAACAAAACCAGTAAAACTTATTGTGAGTTTGACCCACTTTTAAACTTTGAGTGATTTAATCAATAATCATGCCATGTAAATCAGTTTCAAGGATAGTATGTCAATATCGTCAATGTTGGCTTTGCAAGGCAAACAGTGAACATATTCATTGGAGTGAATTGACAAGCTAAAAAATACTCAAGCTAATAATTAATTTAGTGTTTCGAAATATTTTAATTAAATGCGTGCAGTTCTAAATATACATTAGTAAAAATGGGAAATATATGTGGGAAAGGGGGCAAGCCACTCCGGCGACATCCCGATTGTGAGCGTACCATAAATAGTAATACAGCGGATTCCATTGACATTGATGACGAATATGATATTAACGTTAGTCTACGCAAAATGCAAGAATATCACTTGAATCGTCTGCGTAATGAGCTGGAAACTGATCCTCACGGTTTTATTTTGGATAACCTACTCATGTGTATTCAATTTTTTGATAATTTTGAGAAGTAAGTTTTTTTGCAAACATTTAAAACTTTTTTGATTTGCATATAAAACTGAGTCATAGAACTGACTAATTGTAAGATGATTTCATAGAACCACAATCGATATAAATGGCTCATTTCATATTCATATTTTGTTAAAAGGTCAGTAGCTGAGGCAGACGAATATCGTCGAAGCGCAGAGAAAGAAATGACTGACCTCCTTTCAAAGGATCCCCTAGAGGGCATGGTACTGGGGGACAGACGCATTAAATTACTCACAGGAATTAGCCATATTCTCGCAAAAAATTTCATTTACGAAGGCAAAAATCGAATGGATGAGGATGATGAAATTGACAATATTTATGGTGGAGCTGGAATGAAGGATTCGTTCATGTCAGAGGGCATTCTCACTTTAGATTTCAGTTTGTCTTGGGACAATATTGAGTTGTATGATTCCAAAGAGTTTGAAAACTTGAGAGAAAAGGATTACTCTGATGCAAAAGGGGCTGCGCCAATTGCAAGGCTGTGTATGGAGCAACCGAGTAAAAGGACAGACTGTAGGCAAACGTCTATGAAATCAATTTAACGTGTCATTTGCCACTTGGTTTACTATATTATTTCATACTTTTTACTTCATTTTATAGACCCAAAGGGTTATGTTCGATTACGTGTTGTGGATAACCCCGTTTCACTGCGAAGACAACTCGAATTACCATTTCATCGTAGTTCTGACTTCGGGTATTCAGGTGAAAACGTGTACAACAAAACATATAGTGATGGAGTCCCAGAAGCTAGCGAATCCGATAGCAGTAATGCTCCTCATTCTGGAACCACCAGTGAGGATGACGATGAGATGGCAAAGTTTAATGCAATGGTTCAAAATGCCAACTTGATTTTACCAACTAGGTAAACTTTAGAATTAAATGTATAATTAGAAGAAAAAAATATAAATCCAACTTTTCGTTTAAAGCATATTAATTCCACCGTTTTTAGTAAAAAAGGCATTACAAGTCCCCCAATGCCATCCACTCCGAAATTTGAGCTACCATCTACTTCAAAAGCAGCACTGAACAAAGCAAACTTAGCGAAACTACAGATTTCAGAACCATTCGAGGATAAAAGTGTAAGTCATGAAAACGCTTTAGTAAACTGAAAAGGTGGAAAAGCCTTAATTTGATGCAATAGGAATTTTCAATGAGCATTTTTGCAAATTATTAAATAGGACTCTTTTCCCAGTTTGGTGGTACATGCACCAACTCCACCAGTTCATGACAGCCTTTCCCAAATGTCACCGTTTGCAAATAGCACTGGCTTACTGTACCCTCATGCGCAACCTGGCAGGTATGTAACTAATCTATAAACTACTATTGTTTCCACTAAATTCTATTGCATTTGTCTGCTGGACGGTTTAACTAATGTGAGCATATTATATATTCCTGTCTAGAATACTCAATCAGTTATCAAGGTCCCTCCCCAGTTTATCAAGAAATGGACCTGGAAGAGAAACAACTAGTTCAGGGTACGATACCACAAGGTTAGACTGGGACTATTCTTGGGCGCTTGACTTTCACTTCAAAAGCAATGTCATAGTTTACCTTGTTTTAAATTATTTCTATGCAGCACCATGTCAAGATCAAGTTCAATGCAAAGCTCCCTTTTACGGGATAGATGGCAAAAACAAAATCTAAAGAGACTTTGGGAATACGGTAAAAAATCTCGAAAAGATATGATTCCTACCAACGGAAAATATGACCCAATACCTCCAGACAGCTACTCAGAAATTAAATATGAATCTACATTCGATGCGCCCATCCTTGAAAGCGATGAGGAAGAGGACGAATATAACAGCGATGAAGACGAAGATGACACTGAAGACAATGACTCCAGTGACGAATTTGATTTTAGTAGTGGAAGACTACGTAACAATAAACAACGTCGAAAAAATTTAGAAGACGAATATGAAATGAGATTCTACGTGAATTCAAGTCAATTTTCATCAAACGCCTGTTCTGAATTTCACTACGTTGGTCCCACCTTAAGCATTCCGGAAACATCTTTAACACATGGAGTTGTACTGGGTACAACAATAAGATGCCCAATACCATACACATTTACCAAAGACATGGAAGATGAAGATGATGACTTGGGATGCTACTGCGTAACCTACACATTTACGCCATCTCTTCACAGTAAAACTTGGCCTGACACCTTGTGGTTCTACTTTAATCAGCAAATATTTAACCACAAGCGACGTGGTGAAATGTGGCCTTCTCGACAACAAATGGAAAAACTTGAGCAACTTGGTTGCAATGCGATTCCCTTGGGTTATCGTGCGGTAGGCTGTTTCAATGCTGAACAAATTTTAGAATGGGATCTAAATTTCCTGGAATGCGAGAGAAATCTTTTGGATTCATTTCGACACGCTCAGTGGAGAGCGTACATATTTTCTAGTATCTTATTTCGAGCTTTTATAGCACCTTTGGGACCACAAGGAATAGGATTGGAACATGTAAGGAACATTTTGTATTGTATGTGCTACGACGACTTTTCTGGTTGGAATGATGAGCAGCCTGGCCTTCACTTGAAATCATTGATAAGCCATTTGTATGACTGTTTGGGAAGAAAATTCATGCCAAGCTTTTTCGTAAAAGGGAGAAATTTGCTGCAGAGTATACCAGAGCAAAATTTGAGATTTGTTCAAGGGCACTTGAATCAGATTCGGGAGAATTTGATCATCTACTGCATCTACGCTTTTAGGAACTTGATTGATGTGAGAAAGTCAACGAATTCGTATAAACTATCCAATTTTAAGAGTTTGTACGATATATTGACTGTCGAGGATGTTGAGTTGTTGAGAATTGTAAGTAAAATATCAAATTATCTCTGAAATGTGAAATTGCGAAGTTTTGAAGGTCACATACATACACATTTGATAAAAAATTTAATGTGCATATATTTTTTACTTTTTATAGAAAAATCCCATCCTACGCATGCAAAAGGATAAGGAAGACGAAGAAAAGCAGGAGAAAGCACGTCAACGAGCAAGAAAGAAGAAGAAAAAACAACAAAAGCCAAATCTGATAGATCAACAGGTATGCACGTATTTTTTTATGAAGGGTACACAAAAGGGAGAAGTAATCAATATTTTGATGTTGATATATTATGATAAATTGCCGTTGTGTTTTTTTATTACAGGATGAAATTGACAAAAGCTTCTTTGCCACACAAAGACAACGTCTGGAGGCGAACAAGCCACAGAAGAAGGATAAGGTACAAACTACACTGAAAAAAGAATATAGGAAACATGAAAAGAGACTGGAAGACCAAAAGAGAAAAGACAGAGAAGCTCAAAAATTAAAGCATGATCCAGAGCATAGACTTCCAGAAACAGAAAAGAGACCATCTATTGATTTGAAGAAAGCACCAGTAATGCAAGAGCGCTTTTCCATCTTCCGCCTTCTTCTTTCTATTCAATTTTTCATGCAACAATTTTTGGATTTTGCGAGAAAGGCAACGGATTTGCAAAATTATGGATTGGCAACAATGTATGTATTCCAGCTTGAGAATTTATTGACTTTAGTGCAGGAAGAGAGGTATCAGCATGTTATGACTCCGTTTGAGGAAGAGGAATTGGAAAAATATAGGGTAAGGAAATTCCAGTTCAGTCAATACATTAGTATGCAGATTGCATCCAATTGAACATATTGAAACATAACGATTTTTTGTGATCATACATATTTCTTCAGACGGAAACACTTCGACTGCGAGGTATAATAGGCGATGACATGAAACAGTACATTCTTTCACGAGTAACCTCATCGCAAACATTATCATCTACCCGATATCTCACTGAATCCACTTCATTGAACAGCTTAGCAATGACAAATTTCCCTAGTTTCACAAACAACTGGGATTTAAGGAAACTACCCACTCCACCCCCATCTGAAAAGGAAGTAACTCGGCCGATAGCACCGGTAAAGAAACTGGAGAAACCTAATATGGTTAGCAGCCTACAATCTTTTGACAATTTCCCTGAATCTTCAACAACGACATCAGTCTTGCAAACACCCACGCCAATTACATTAGCAACCTCATCTCCCAAACCACCGACCAAGGTGGTAGTGCGTAGGCAAGAGTCTATCAAATTTGTTACTTCTCCGTCTACACCGCCAACCAAAAGCAGATCCAATAGTCGACCTCCCTCAAGACAGTCGACGATGAGCTTGTCACTAGAAAATCTTGATGATGACAGTGATGCACATGAGTCCACAGATTTGTAATGTGACCATTTAATTTATATGAACATTTGTAAATACGCCTTAAAATGTAACTTAAAGTTTATAGAAACAATAAAAAACTGCTCGTTTTACCTTCACACCATGTTCCGCGTAATAATCTGCTGTACCCATGCTTCCATACAGCTTATAACCCATCTTGTGTAATGTTCTGGCACACTGCAGCAATTCACTTTTGTGCTTGTATGTTCCCACTGAAAGGAGAACTGAGCTTTCTGGTATAATAAAACCAGTACTGATCATGGCTTTCAAGTAGGCTTCAAATCTGTTGTCTCCAAAGCAAGCTACTTCTCCAGTAGAAGCCATTTCTACTCCAAGCATCACATCCGCTCCTACAATAAAAATAAAATATATATGCATTTATATTTTGAACTTTTCCAAACTTTCCCCATAAATTTTTCACTTTCTCCGTGTTGCATTGTAATAAGCCTATTACTTTATTATTTTCTTACCAGCCAATCTTGAAAATGAAAATTGAGGTACTTTCACTCCAACACGACCACATCCTCTCATAACATCCACAGGATCACATTTGTCTTGGACAATTACCTTTGTCGCAGTGGCCACAAAGTCATGGTCCAGTGTTTTCGACACAAACGGAAAAGAGCGAGAAACTCGGAGATTGCATTCAATAACTTTCAGTTCATTGTCCTGAAAGAGTTTTAAAGTAAAGAGTCAATATACCATACCATATCTCTTTGTTCTTTTGTTTTTGATCTTTTTCATTTGTTCTTATATTTTAAAAAGGAAAATATTTTTACCTTTGCTATCAATTGAATGTTCAATGGTCCAGTAACTTCTAAAGATCTCGCTATCGCATTCACAATGCCTTTAATTTTGATAAGCGTTTCCTTGTTCAAATCCTGCGGGGGCGTGACAAGTGTAGCATCTCCCGAATGTACACCCGCATTTTCAACATGTTCTGATACCGCCATACACATAATTTCCCCTTCTCTCGCTACAGCATCTATGTCAATTTCCTACAAAAACATCAAACAAAAAAATTCCCTAATTAGCCATTATTATTGTACTCAAGTCAAACACATTCCGCATATATTTACCATAAAACTCCCACAAAACAACCCACCTTTGCTTCAGTAATGTACTTCGAGATCACCACAGGTTTGTCCTTATTCAACTCAGCACAGCTTAACAAGTACTTTTGCAAATCTTGAGCGCTATGTGCTACCAACATAGCTTTCCCACTGAGCACATAAGAAGGTCGTACAAGACACGGGTAACCAACTTCATCGCAAAACTTCTCAGCAGATTCATAACTAGTTAGTTCCCTCCACCTACACACATAAAAGCCACCAGGGACACAACATTAATGTACATGAATTATTGTTACTCAGCTAATATTTAAGCGAAATTAGATCAGTCGTTCGTTAGTGTACTGCTGTCACAGTCCTTGCCTACTTACATTGGCTGCAAAATTCCAATTTTGTCAAGCATCCTCGAGAACTTCCACCTATTCTCGGCATTGTCAATACTCTCCGGACTTGTTCCAAGGATTCTAGCATTTTGCCTGTGCAAATCCATTGCAATATTGTTTGGAAGTTGACCACCCATGCAGAGAATCACTCCTTCGGGATTTTCCAACTTGTAAATGTCCATTACCACCTCAAATGAGATTTCATCAAAGTACAGACGGTCACACATGTCGTAGTCCGTGCTCACAGTTTCCGGATTGTAATTGACCATTATAGTCTTCTTTTCCAATCTTCGCAGTTCTTGGATGCATCCAACAGCGCACCAGTCAAACTCGACAGAACTACCAATGCGGTAGACACCGGATCCTGTACAAACATAAAAGAAAAAAATAAGAATAGAAAACTACATCCCAATTTTTTGCTGAAAGAAAATGTTTTTTATTGAGTTGCGTAAGTACGTACCAATGACCATGACATGTTTTCCAGGAAATTGTATATCATGTTCATACGCATTGTAGGACAAATATAGATAGTTGGTGGAAGCTGGCCATTCTGCTGCAACTGTGTCTATTTGCTTAACAAATGGAAAGACGCCTGAAAAAAATAAAAATAGCGTACTAAAAGCTTGTTATATTCCCTTTTTATTGTCACACTTGACTAGCACTGAAAATTGATGACACAAAAACTTGTTCCAAGAAACTGTTATTTTCTCCGGAGAGAGTGAAAAACATAGTTTGCTTTCACCCAAAAAGCATCTCATTATCAGATCACCACCACCGCCTCCCCCGTTTTTATTACTCTACTTACCAAACTCTTCTCGAATGTTTCTGACAGCTAGCTTTGTGCTCTTGACGAAAATGGCAATTTGCTCATCAGAAAACCCCAGTCGTTTTGCATCGAGTAAGATGTCCCTTTCAAGTTGTTTTGGGCCAAGGCCCTCCAATCGCATTTGGAAACTTATGATATTTTTCATCTTGCACAGAAACCACCTATCGATTTTCGTCAATTCGTAGAGTCGGTCAATGTCATAGCCTCTTTTGAGAGCAGCTGCCAATACAAACATACGTTTGTCAGTGGGACACTCAAGTTCCTGTCAAAATACAAAAAAAGTTTTATTCATAATTGCATTATTTTTTGTTCCAAAACGTCAACAGTAGCATGCATATTCATGAATAACTGTCATTCTGCTGCATGGTATATATCGACTAAGAATTTTCAGTGTATTTGCCAAGTTTCATAAATTTGTTGCATAATAACCTTATCACAAACGGTAAACTCAGTATCAGGGTCAAAACCGAGAATGTTTTCATCAGTCATGCGAAGTGCCTTTTGGAACGCTTCCTCAAATTTTCTTCCAATAGCCATAACTTCTCCAACGCTTTTCATGGAACTGCCAATCTACACAATAAAAACGCAATTTTGTTGTTTGTATATTTTTGGTTGAATGCATTTTTCTTACTTTGTAATTTTTTCATTTGTGTACTTTCTTCGAAAACTTTTTGTTTATTTACCTTTGTGCTCACTCCTGTAAACTTTCGAAAGTCCCAATGCGGAACCTTCACCACGCAATAATCCAAACTTGGCTCGAAGCAGGCTGTAGTGCATCCTGTCACAGAGTTCTTCAACTCCACCAGGCTTTTTCCAAGAGAAAGTTTTGCTGCAACGTAGGCAAGAGGATATCCGGTCGCTTTGCTTGCCAACGCAGAGCTTCTAGACAATCTAGCATTAACCTGAATTCAAAACAAACGAAAAACACATCAATAAAATAAAAACATAGACAGTTTGGGTTTTAGTGAGTTCAATCATTAGAACAAATGGGAAGCAATTCTCTCTCCATTTTATCATCCTTTTTTCCTCCTCCGCGTGCTAAAAAGTTTGAAGTAAATTGGATTGAATGGTAAAAAGAAAAAAAAGTTTATTCTTGGAACTCATCTTGCATGGCATGCATTTCTAGGCTATTTCTTATTCAAACGACATGCATTACATACTTTGTGGTGCCATACTAGAAAAAGGACGGAACAGGATTAATCAACCATTACTTCACCATCGCCACTTTTCTAAGAGTAGCGACATCACCACACACACACAGAACACCCATTATCATCCATTCGTTCAATTTACATTCAAGAAAATAGATACATTACGTTCCGTTGTAAGGTTTAAAAATAAAAATGTACTAAAAACCAAATTGTACTGACCTCAACGATGTAATATTGATCGGAATTGGGACAAAGAGCGTACTGAATATTACATTCTCCTACAATGTCCAAATGTCGGATCACTTTGAGTGCTGTCGATCTTAACATGTAATAATCATGATTACTCAGGGTTTGACTTGGTGCCACAACGATAGACTCTCCCGTGTGAATACCAAGTGGATCAACATTTTCCATGTTACAAACCTACCCAAAAAAATAAGTAGTTATACAAAATTCAAAAATAAAAATAGGTAAAAAAAATCCATCGTCCTCATCCTCGATTTATCTTGCGTACACATAAAACACACTCATCCAATTCGCAAAATAAAAGTTTCAAAGATTTCATGTGAAACGCAGATGACACGATATGTATATTAAGACAAGTACATGATCATGAGGCATAATAAGTGATGATGGAAATGCATATGTAATTTTGAAAACATATATATTTTTCTTGTGTTTTTTTCAAGTTCTTCTCTTTCTTACCGTGACACAGTTGTCATATGCGTCACGAACCACTTCATACTCCACTTCCTTCCATCCTTTCAGCGATTTGTCAATGATCAACTGATTCGAAACGGCGAGAGCTTGTACCGCCAGCGCTTTGAGTTGTTCTCGATTATCCGCAAAACCAGATGAAAGACCTCCAAGGCAGTAGGCAGCGCGTGCCAACACAGGATATCCAAGCCTTTCCGCTGCATCAAGTGCCTGTAAAAAACAGATAAGGTACATCATGCATTACATATGGAATACACACTTTGTATAATATGTACATTAGCCTTTCCGTTGCTGAGTCGTGGATTTTATTGCCAAATTTTCTTTTTAATTCTTAAATGAATTTTTTTGTAAATGTTACATATTTTTTCTTGGAAAAATGGCTTGACTGGCAAAAGAAAGAGATCTGGCTAGCTAAGAGCAGCTAATTGGAGGAGAATAGTGCATGAGAGTAAAGGACGCTCATTAATATTTATTACCACCACCAACTCTAGTATAACGACTTTCTCTGAAGAAGCATAAAATAAGAAGGCATGCATGTAAAGCATAAAATAGATTAGATGTATTAAAAGCTTATAGAGGAAGACAGGCTACTGTATTGCATCTTGCAATCATCCTCTCTGCATCCAAAAAGCTTACCTCGTCAACAGTGCAAGCAATGCTGCTGGGCGCAACATGCTCTCCTATCTCGGCAATCTTCTCCGCAAATAATTTACGATCTTCTGAGATGATGATGGAATTTATTGATGTTCCAAGAACACGAATATTGTACTTTTGGAATACACCAAGCTTCTCCAACTCTATACCGCAGTTGAGAGCTGTTTGCCCTCCGAACGTGAGCAACACCCCGTCTGGTCTTTCCGATTTAATCACTTGCTCAACGTACTCTGGTGTAATAGGAAGAAAATATACTTTGTCCGCTAAACCTTTTGACGTTTGCACGGTAGCAATGTTGGGATTTATTAGAACAGTTTGGATCTTTTCCTCTTTCATGGCTTTAATTGCTTGAGAGCCGGAGTAGTCAAACTCGCCTGCTTGCCCAATTGATAATCCACCGGAACCTAGAATTAACACTTTCCGGGGAACTTCCTTCACCTTTTCAATGGACTCTGGAGTAGGACATGTTTTAGCAATGTAGCTGGTAATTTGGTCCCGAATGGGCAATAATTCTGGGGCAACTTGAGACTTTGAATTTTTTACTGCATCGATAAAAATATCAAAAAGGAATTCTAGGTCTTGGGGTCCTGCTGTGTGTTCCGGATGGAATTGGACGCTGGGGACATGTAAAATAATAATTTTCAATTTCCAGCCTTCTCTCTGCTCACATTCATCCATTTATGTGCCCCAGATCTTTAATAATTGTCTATAGACTCACCTGAACACTGGCAATTGGGAAT
>JAQFXM010000709.1:0-42993 GCA_034693345.1 Entomobrya multifasciata | reverse complement strand
GAGAATCGTAAAAAATAGCATGGCTACTTTTTTCATAACAACAGAAAAGGGGTTCTTTCCAGTAGGTCTTCAAGTATAATATGATTTTACAATAAATCGTTAACGAATTTCAGATTTTAGTTGTATGGTTGGAGATATAGGCCAGGATTGTGTAGAGGGGGAATCTGGAAGGTAATTCACAGTTCTAAATTCTTTCCTTCCAGTTTTTAGATTTTTGTTAAGCTTTTTCCATGTATCTATATTCTCAGAAAAAGATTTTCGACTCGAAATGTATCAATGTTATCATGCAAAACCGTGGAAGAGTTTTTTGGAAGTGGGGAACAAGACCCGTATACCGTACGAGAAGCAAGATTGAAACGTTCAGAAAATAGTACACTGATATTTCAATATTTCTCGTGTTAATTTACTAGTAAACGTTATAGTTTTTTGAATAATGTTCTAAACCTCTACCGTGTAACTTTTTGTTACAGAAATATTTGCGTGTGCATCATATTTTGAATGGGAGCTGCATACAGATACTCATCCTCGTGTTCACACTTTCGAGGAATTTCATGGATGCTTGTATGACACTAGAATCAATCTCAAGGAAGCCATCAATGGAGCTTCTTCTTCCGATGAATGCGTTAAGGATACTGGTAAATGGCAAAAAATGAAAATCAGTCAGAAAAAGTGTTTATGCTACAAAGGTCATACGTGCAATTCCAAGTTCCAGCGTGGATTTAAAGGAGAACCGTCGGAAGTTAAAAGTCTTTGTAGACGAAGGGAATTCAAGGATGATCAGGAATTTGATCTAACCACACTAAGTGGGGCAAAAACAACCAGTGCCTGTCTGACAATTATGTACTTCTTTGTATCGTTATTTTGGCTATTTTAGAAATGTTAAATCAAGTCGCTGCTCTAAATTGCTACAATTTATTTATTTCCTTTTCAAATTCTCAAATGTTTGCTGAACTGAATTAAGTAAAATAGCACTTTTCTATAATATTTACTTTACTTTCAATTTTGATTATTGACACTGACACCACATGTATTACCCTTTTTTTGTTCATACACAGCCGTGGGGCTATTAGTCGGTGCATGAATAACTAGTAAGTAGGTTGAATGGGGACTAATTCCAGAGCATTTTTAGTGTTGGAATGGAGTACATTTTGCCATTTACTTTTGAGAAACATTAAAGTGTATCGATTGTCATGTTCATAATTATCTAGACGACGAGATGTCGACGGTGACAAGACTAGCAGTGGCAATGATGGTGATTATAGTAAAAGTGCTTTGTGCACATTAAGGACTCCTATTTTTTGTCATATGCTTACTTAAAGCTTTTAGAATTATAAGGACAAAGGAAGCGGAAATGACTTCTACTTACATAAAAACTCTTTTTGGTGGAAGTAGAAGAAGTCTAGTAGCTATATACTTTCATATTTAGATTTATGGATTAGAAGCTGGTATATTATTCAAAGCCATAAATTCATTTTCCGGCGCACCACCAGTAATCACTTTTTTCCAAAGTAATATATTATTACGCAGACATAGTGCTTGCATTTGTATGGCTTCATGTTTTTTAAGTAACTCATGCATGATGTATGTGTACTTGCGTTCTTCTCTTTCACTTTTTTCTTCAAAACATTATCGTCGAGTTTTTCATGATGTTGATGACGATGTGACTTCAAATGTCTACTTTTTTGAGGAAGAGTTTTGTGAAGAAATAAAGTACATACATAAAAGCTACATACACATGAAGGTATTATCGTTACAATCTGTAATTTGTAGAATAATCAAGTGCCATACATAAAATCATCATGTTGTTAGGTAAGTCTATCAGCAGGAAATCTTTCTATCCGATTTGCACAACATTGACTTGACTCTACAGAGAAATGTATATTTAAAGAAAGTACTTTTGTACTCAATGCAAATTGTTTCATTTCGGTTATAAATATGTATAAGGCGTATTTTGCCTTTTGTGTATATTTTTATGTCATGAAAGTATTTTATATACATGAGCTGCTAACAAGCAAAAGTAGGAAAGAGTTCGTGATAATGGAAATGAAATGGAATTAGATTGGATTAGACTCCCGAGTGTACAGTTAGCTTACTGCAAATGCAACCGAACTGCAGACTTGTTAATAACCCCTGCCACCAACCAAACTGAAAATTGACTAAGCTGGAGAAAGTTGGTGAAAATGAGTGATTTGTGGAAGGAAACAAGAACTGGAAAATAAATAAACGAAAAAATGACACTTACGAGCAAGTTTTGGTCGAAAATGAATGGCAGATCGATAAGACTCCAGGGCTTCGTCCAGTCTTCCTTGACTCTCCAATAAAATCCCCCTGTGAAATAAAAACAGTGATAAAATTACTGTACGAGCAAATAAACATAAAAATGGATTTATACCCCAAGTTGAGCATACATGAACAAATATGTACATTTTTACCATATCTACATGATGTTTTTACGAACAACATACGAATTACATATGTATGTCCAAAGCAATATAAACTGTAAAAATTAAAGGCATCGTAAAAATCTACATTAATTTCCTTTTTACAGGCTAACTGCTCAGACATTTTTTTAGATCACCCAAAACAACATATAAAGTGTGCTCTTAAAAACTGAACGAATTACAAAGTGCTGGACACACGTCGACAACACACGACATCAGTTTATGGCGTATTCGTAAAGTCGGCGGTGGGAACTGACCGCACCTGACTCTAGAAATTTGACCATGAGCGTGTATGCATGTACGTGACAAAATGTTATATTTTTTACAAGGGTACAATATGATATGTTCATTTTGTGCAGTTTGTTTTACCTATTAAAGCAACATATGGATAGAAAAACATCACTCTTCAACATCAAAGCCAAAATGACTTTTTAAATTACACATGCAAATTAGTTTCAATCAATTATTCATTTGTTTGTACGTGAGAAATGTAAGCAATAGGCAAAATGATTCTCGTGTCAACTTCCTGGAATAAACTATTTAACTTTGTGAAAACTTTGGAACTTTTCCCTAATGAAAGCATCGATTGTGCATAGAGAAAGTGAGCAGTCACATTTTATACCAAGTATTATAAGTATTTGGGTATTTGTGTTAACGCATATATACATATGCATGTTTTTTGTGTAGACATCAAATGACCTAAAAATGAAGTAAAGTCTGAAGTGAATTTTCCAGAAAGAGTATGCTTTTTGCATATTATCAGGTCTAAACACAGAAGGTTTCAGTTGTCAATTGACTTTTAGTCGAAAAAACTGTGTCAAAAGCAGCTTAAAAGAACACTGTTACAACTTTATGGAAAGAAAGCGATGAAATTGCTCAAAGAAAGTCAGCCAAGCAAGAGGAAGGCCCCGAAATTATGTTTTTTACTCGCTCTCTCTCTCTCTCTCTAATGCCTTGTTGATGCAGCTACTACACGCAAGATGAGCAGCTAACCACTCAAGCATGCTTTAAGTGTATTATAAAACCAAAGTGAAACTACATTAAAGATGTAGTAAAAGTAAAATCAACCGTGGAATGAGGACGCTTGCTCAAAAGCTCATTTTTATTACATTAATATTACATATCTGGAAACCGATTCCAACCTACTTGATGACTTGATGTCACAAAGATACCACACAATCCATCATTGTTGCGTTGTATTTTATTACGTTATTCTGCTTGGCTTAACTTTTTCCTTTTCTGCTTGTATCATCATCTTGAAAATGTATGGAATTCCTTGCCATATTAACATCAAACAAGCTACTTGACTTGACTTAAAATTGTGTTTCTTTCAGACAAAAGTTCTGGAACACAAAAATTCATCTAGCCATAAATAAACTAGTTTTCTGGAAACTCATCCTATAAACCACTAAATTGTATAATGGAATTTTATGATGTACCTCTATTTTAAAAGCAGTTTGTATGGCGCAACAGTATTTCTCGCTGTTTGCACAATGTGTATTAGTCAAGTCAGCAAAATGGATCAAAGGAAAATGAAATTCCACTTTAACTACAAATCAAATTTGGCCAACTACCTATGTCTGTAACAATCAGTTACCGAAACAATAGGAAACTGCGATATTCATCCATTCACATATATTATGTAACAGCTTTAGAAAGATCTTAAGACCAGCATAAAGTAGAAGTTTTGTAGAGAAAAGTTAGTATCGTCTCGTTATGTAATTATGCCCATTCCTTCAAGCTACTACTTTGAGATGGTCATGCATTTTCAAAACGACGAATTTTCTGGTTAAAAAATTCAATCGGACATAGATATTGTGAGAGAGTATTTATACAGCACATATTTAGCAAAATGCTAAAATAATATTACTCTTCATTACTTAATCATAGCACATAGTATCTTCACAAAAATAGTGCATGTGTTCATGACTCGTTGGTGTATTGCACCAAATTGCTCGTTCATGAAATCCAGTTCCATCAACTCATGCAATAAAATATCCCTATTTCCATTTTCTGAAACCTTCTTGCTCATCCCACAACTGTCACTGTACTTTTTTTTACATTAAATATGCATCACTGTTTCTATTTACTTTTTGCTTTCTACAATGAGTTTTCCCCTTTGAAACCAATTTTGCGGCACAATAGTAAACGCACTGTCACATTACATGTACATGACTAGTAGACTTATATACTATTCGCTTTTTTAGTCACGAGACAATGAGAAAAGAGCATACGTGCATAAATAATGACTGAGACATGCACTCGGATTATAATATTCTTTCGTCTCCTATTTCTCCATTTTACTTGGAGTACATTATGTAACTAGATTTACTTGACGTGTGTTTTACATTAATTCCGACAGATACTCTGTTATTGTCCGTACTTGGAAATAACAAAGAAACCTTTAAGTATACTTGAGATAAAAAAAGACTTCACAAAGCAATGCAGGAAAGCATTGTATAATCTATATATAGGCATTGCATTGTTAAAATTACAACATGAAAAGATGCACGTGAATGAACATTACAGTTTTGTATGTTTTTACTGTCTCTTTTTCCTCCTCTGTTGCGCTGGGGGTACTTTACAAGATTGAATTGAAACTGAGTTAGAAAATGAGCAAAATGTGTCAGAAGAAGGATTGACATAACTTGTTTCTATACCTGTACGAAAATCTTATATACTGTGGTTTATACAAATGATGTTCGGTTCTCTTGAATCGCTCTGTTGTTATGCATAAAACTATTCATGCAAATCATTTAATTTTCATTCCAATTCCTCCATTCCACTTCACCAACGACCTAAAGAATATCTTGTACAAGCAAAGGAAAATGAAAACTGTGCAGCCTTTAGAATGCAACAAAAAACGGCAACTGACTGAAAATAGTCTAGTTTCTTTGTACACAAATCCATGTCCTCTCATGGGTATCTTCTATAAAAGAAAGCATAAGAATGCTTACGGAGCAAAAAAATACAGAATAGCATAGGTTGCATGCAAAGCCATAGAACGAATGGAGTTTCCTTTTCCCTCTTTCTCTTTAGAGAAAAGAGCAGCAGTAGAGGAGTAGAAGGCAAGTTTAATATATTATACAAAAGGTATGGTAGTGTAGTAGTCCTTTCACAAGTACTCTCAAAATGTTTGCCTGTGTTGTTTTATGAGCAGTCTCTTGTCCTACCAGTTAGAGTAAGTGGAATGATGTATTACGTCATTCATTATGAATATGTGCATGCACAAGCACAACAACAGTGAACAATGGAATGTTTATTTATGGAGAAGACTCCAATGCATCACATCATGAAATGAGCAATGGTAAAGGACATATTAGATATTTACGAATGTACATAAATATTGTTTCATCCACTCACACGAAAGAAGAGTTTCGCATTGCCTGCACAAGAGTTTTGTTTATGGAGAGGGATGGATGATGGGGGAAAGCATACATAAATGTCGCTTCTCTCTCATTGAAATTGAGTTTAATGTTTGTGTAGTCGTTGTCGCATTGTTATTTTAGCTGTCGCTGTTTCTTGCCTCTTCTCTACTCACATGAAACTACGTACTTTGCTATGCATTTCACTATACTTACGTTGCATTTTACCCTGCCATTACATTGGAATGAATGGAATTGAACATTATATTATTCTTCTTGCAAATGCATTTTGAATTCAATTGGGACGTTTATTCGTACATAAATTTGTATGATGTGATGAAGTTTAGTATGTATGAAACTCATAACAATACTAAGGACAGTATAATATGAACGTGTAGCGTTCAGCTATTTCACTGGATTCTACATTCCATCCTATGTCGTGTGAACTTGTGAACAAAAAAAGCCTTTAACAATGTTCATTTTTTATTTTCCTTTTAACGTTCTCGTGACTCGCGGTGACATTAATTTAGTGTGACAGTTTATGTTTGACAATGGACTTCTGCTTTTCTCTTCTAACTACAATTATAACTACTCTTCCCTGTTTTATTTCATACGAAACGTTTTTCCAACTGTTTTGAGCGTAGGCGTAGTATAAATACATACGTGCATCTTAAAAATGAAAACAAATGCTTATAGGAAAATTTACGGTAAATTTGTAAGTGTTGATGCAATAACGGCAATAACGTATGAAACACGATAAAGAAAAGTATGAAAACTGATCATTTTTTGGTTGCAAGAACATGATGCATAAAATTTAGGTACTGAAATTTTCTTTCTATTCTATTCCAGTTCTTGATTTTAACGGATTTTCATACATCCATTATCTAGAGAAAAGTTGCAATAAAAAAGAGCTTCAACCCGTAAAATTTGGTATGCATTAGGTAAAAAAAAACTGCAATGCATTTCATTATTTTTTCTACACATGAAAAACTATACGAGACGACACAGAATGCATAAGACAGAACTTGAAAATTTATATTTCAAGAAAATCTTATGAAAGTGAAAAGTAGCACACGACATACGACAAACTTATCGCTTCACAGAGCGAACAAGGGCAACTCATCCCGCCTTTTCAGCAAAAAATATAAAATGGCTTTCTCTTCATTGCAACAACGAACTGCTTTCAAAATAACTATTGCGAATACATCCACTATTTTTTCTATAGCTTTCTCTCCCTCATATGTGTATGAAAAATGTATGAATAATATGATGAATGAAAGCCAAAAAAGCACATTGCGTTCCTTTTTCTCTCATTCATTTCTCATGCTACCTTACCTTCAACGTTTTTATTTTATTTTACAAAGAAGGGGAAAAGGCATAAGGTTGATTTGTTGTTTTGTATGGTGGCCTATCATGGCTTTAAGCAAGACATGCCTCCATGCCTGAATAAAAAGAAAAATGACTTTCGGAAGCTTGCCGGGTGGTGTACATGTTATAACTGCAACAAATAAGCTGATTTTTTGTATATGTTATAATAAGAAATCATTAATAACAAGTACCCTTAAGAACTGTATTAAATTTTTGTGTTCTCATCATAAATAGTGGATATGAAAGATTGTTTTGTTGTTATAATTCGCAAAGCAAATGTTAACATTCTGTTAAATGAAGCGACAATTAGAACTACTGTCAGTACAAAAAACTCTAGATTGAAATTTCGGCAATATTTAGTCAGTTTAGTGGGCCAAGCTAACTTGAGAGTTTTGCACATAAATATGTAATGTTATGAGAATGAACATGTAGTGTAAACATAAAATGTTTGTGGTTTGGGCTGTGAATGAAAAAATTCTCAATATTACCTACTAAAATACATTTTATGGTCATCATAAGAAGAATATTTTCTATCATATTTCGTAAAATGTGTTTCGTTCCAACTCTGTTTCCATTCTAAACTGCTAAGCCAAGTGTGTGCACAAAGTATCAAATGCTAATCATCATCGTCGAACTGAATTGCTAATGGGAAAACACCGCTGTTTCTCTTTTAGTATAAAATGGCAATAAAAAAGTGGCAAAGCTGAAGGTAGGGGGCGAACAAAAGGGTTACAGAGTGGAACATGCATGTTTTACTTACTTCCAAAACGAAAAGCCACCTAGCCGCCACTGACGGTGGTGTCCAGAATAACTAATAATAATTTAATGGCAATGCATACGGTTGATTGTGATATATTATTATTGAATGTGTACATATTATTAAAATGTATGTGATATGTTGCATGCATACATCATACGAATGTAACAAAAGGCTTTTATTGTTACACACACATACAGTTATAATATCCCGTTTGGCTTGACTAAAATTACATTTATACACATTTGGACAAAGCTAACAGCTACTCTCTCTGCTTCACTAGCAAAAAGGTAATTAAACTGAACAAAAGAAAGCTGAATGTTCGGAAAGTGCACAAAAGCAACTGACCAAAACTGTAACTTTTACCTAGTCACATATTATATTGCTTGCTGTCCAATATAATATGCTTCACAACATGAACACAATTTCTGAATTTGAATGCGTATTGTGATGTAATGCTGAGAGTTTTACATTACATTAGCTAATCGGTAGAATATGTAAATAGAATGTAACAATGAAACAAAATCGTCCATTCTCTCTCTCTCGCTCTCCAATTTTCCAGTATAATCATCATTGTAATCATCATTATGATCCCGATCCCCCATGAACTGGAAAGCCAAGCCAGGCTATGGACATTCATCATTTATTTTATTTTATAGCTGCCTATGCATTGCACATGTACAAAATACCACCGCTGGCACACCGAGAAACAATACACATTTTAACGAAGTAGAATACGAAAAGAGTGAAAGCATATTTACTGTGTGTTGTGTATGGCTCTACAGGGAGAAAGGCAGAGCAGGAAGTTTGTCGTGAACAAAAGCAACAAAAATTTATTCGTGTGTGCCCAAGAATAGCTGACTAATAAAGCATTTGTCACTGCTCAGCCTTCTCTCCATGGACTCATTTGAATTTAGGCTTTTAATTGGCCAAGCCACCACCATCACCATCACTGATGGCTTTTATGACGAATCTGCTCTCTAAGCTATTTCACATTCTATTTTCGGTTTACAGTATAAAAGTGCACGCGTGTGTACGAATCACATAAAAATGTTGATTTATGGTTTTCTACATAGGCCACTGGTACTACAAAAAAATGTGCTCGTGGAAAGGCTCCATATTCCATTACTAAGTATGAAATCGACAATTTAAATTAAAGTAAGTACGTATACAAATTGTGTGTAAGTAACGAAGTATTTTTGCGTAGAAACATTTGCACATTTCATATGCATAAAATGATGAATGCATACATATTTTCTCTGACATTTTATTTGTTAATGTAAATGTTACATGTATGCCAGTATGCAAATGACTAAATGAAAAATGGTGAAATAGTGAAATAGAATAAATAAGCATGTTTTTGCAATCAACTTACAGGTTGTAATGTACGTCTGCGAGGTTGGAGCGGAAATGAAGGGCTTTGCGATAAGCTTGTTCCGCTTCCTTGAGCCTCCCTTGATTGCTCAACACGATACCCAAATTGCCCCAGGACTTGGGTGGGTTCACCTGAATGCCAGCTTTGTACAACTTTCCTTCATCCTCCCAGTCTTCGTTTCTCCGAAGTGTTCTCAAGCTGAGTACAAGGAGTGACGTGATAACAGACGCCACAAACACTTTCCTTATTTTCCTTTGTTTCTTTGCACTAATAACAGCACTATTACTTGTAGAACCACTAGAAGAACAAGTTGTAGAGGACAAGGATTTACTTGTACTACCGTTCGTGTAACGGTGATGGCCTTGACCTTTATTGCTGTGTCTTTGATGCTTTTGATGGGCGTAGTAGTGATGTGGCGGCTGATGTTGATGATGATGATTGGTGTGGTGACACTGTAATCGATTCCAAACATTGAGGAAACCATGTCCAAGCAATAAACAAAATCCGACGGAAGGCATGTACAGCACTCTCTCAGCAACAACAAAGCCGACATAAAAGAAAAGATTTGTTGCCGGAAGGAATGGTAATATGAGAAATGATAGTTGAAACAGTAGAGATGCAGAGCGTAAGGCAGATGATGCTTTAGTTGATCTTGATATGGCGATGCTTTCAACAATGGATTCTGTGCCTGCAGTTGAAAAGCTCAAGCTGCTACCGCCTCCGTTGTTGATGATATTTCCATAATGACTGTAAGCTAGTGGGGCGGCTGTGGTGTTAGTTGTAGCATTTCCAAATCCATTACTGGTGGATGTGGTACAGCCGTTACTAGTGACCCGATATCTGAAATTGTGATGCTGATGATGGTGCTGAGCTGATGTTGGCGGGGAGTTGCCGGAAGATCGATAGTGATTACTTCGACCCTGATGCCCATTGCTGATAAGGCCATCGTATGCTTTTCTACCGCTTCCAGTACTACTGCTACTACTACTAGTGGTGCTACCACTACAGCTGCTACCATTACTGCTCGTATCATCACAATCTCTTTCAGGCTCGTTTCCTCCAAAAAAGTCGAGATATCCTGGTGGTGATGGAGGAGGACCGTTATCGTCATCAACAGAGGCAGCAGCACTGCCGTCATTCCAAATGGAATTGTTATTGTTGTGTTGATGCTGCTGTTGCTGCTTCCGACTAGATCCCATCCAGAGGTGGCAAACGTTACAATAGTTTTTCCGGTTTGGCCAAAATCCAACAGAATAGGGATATGTTGTTGCAGATATGTCGTCGGTGGTGGTAGTAGTCGAGATCGACGAGGGGAACGTAGAGCCGGAATAGCCTGACGGTGTAATTGATGTTGTGGATGAGGCCGACGGGTAGAAGCAAGCAGAGGTTGAGGATGACGACGACCATGGCCACCACTGTGACTGGGAAAAGTTTCCGGGTATGACACCATTACTATTATAGCCAACACTAGTAGAGAAGTTGTTGCAACTACCATTTTGGATTGTAGAAGATCGCCCGTTTAATAGTAAAAAATTCTGACGACTTCTTACATTTGTTGCTGCTCGTTTAGGTGTGTAGTGAGCCGGTTGAATAGGTGAAGTTACTGATGTATCTCTTTCCTGAGAATTTATCATGAGTTTGCATACGAGAATATAGACTGTCCTGAGTAAAATTCCATAAAAAGAAAGGCTGATGAGATTTCTAAGCTCCCAGAAAGATTGTATCGGAGGTATGGCATCCATAGACCAATCGTAGCTTAGCGGATGGGGGAAAATGATAAGACCAAAGTTGAATACAGGAAGGAAAAGAAATGTTCCGAGACGAACCCAAAAGCTGGATTGATGGGCTATGGAATTGTCGGCTTTGGAAAACACGGGAGGGGCAAACTTTGGGCCCATTAGACTCAAACGAAGGTACAACAAGCTAACGCTGCTCAACGCGAGAAGAAGTAAGCTCCAGGAACATTCTAAGCGAAAAATGGAAGGCCGCTCCTGAAAATAAAATAAAAAAGTACATTTAATTACACAAGTTTTATAAGACGCATTAAATTACAATTACTGATTTATAACTTTCACTGGAAAATCCATAAACATCTGGCACTTAACTTTTGCCCTGTTTTATACAAAAAATATTAAACTTTTTTTCGTACGTTGTTGCCTTGCTTGATATTTTTAATATCATAAGAACTAGAGTGAGACAGTAATCATAACCATAAACGTGATGAAAATGAGCATGCACATTTTGATAAAAGCCACTAAAGCAACCAACATCACCAGTAAACAGTCGCTTTCCTTTGCCCTCAACTCATTTTATGTGTACATTCCATCACTGTTATGGTTTACTTAGTTTTATTTTGTTACTACGATTTGATACGCTTTTTATGCATGACTCTCTGAGCGTAAAAGAAACAACATAAAGTATCTGGATTTTCATGCATAAAAAACCACGAACCTAGATTGTATTACAAGTATACTGCTATCCCTGTTTACGATTCCTGTTTTTTGGCACACTAAAAATCTCTCTTTTTACAGCTTCAATCTCATCATTTCATATTCCGAAACACTCAAACAAGACGAGTAAAAACAACTCAGACGTAAACTTTCCCCATGCTTCGAAGATCTCAAACTTTCACTCAATTTATGTTTTTGTATTTAAGTAAACTGTTTAATATACAAAGTAGAAACACTGATACTGATGAAATTTTGCAAGAATATACAAGTAGTAAAAACATCACAACTCGTTCCTGCACAAAATGGGAACCCTACCAGTGAAGTGGTTGTGGTGAAAGCAGCAGTAGCATCGTCGTGATTGGCATGATCCTAATCGAAAAACATCCACACAAATTTTACAATTTATTCTTTTCAAAGAAAGTACTCTACGTAAAATGGAAGTAAAGTTATCTTGAAAATAAATATATTCAGTAAGAGTATTATAGGTATATTGTAAATAGCCGATGGGGAATTTTTACGTAAATTGTCTACATGAACTCTACAAGTACATGAATTGGAAAAAAGAATGAAAGCACGAAGAAAAAAAGTTTGAGTGTTATTTTCACCTATTTGTAAACTTATGACGTGTATGCATATGGATATATTTTTAGTACAACGGCCAAATGCACATTCCTCTTTTACGAGTATGAAGTGGTGTATCATATCTACATATTCTAGACCATACACCTACCCTAGACTATTTTCTCTTTGTGTTCCGGTATTTTACCGGCCCGTCTTCGTATTTTCTTGAATGCAGAAGAATAGTCTGAGCAGCAGTGAAAACGAGGCTGAAAGTAAAGTATTTTGGTAAATACAAGTCCCTCGAGATAACACTTGCTGCTGCAGTAGCAATGCTGACTTTACTACGTGTGTGGGAGTGAAACAAAGTGTAAGTGTGAGAGAGTGTGTGGAGGACTGTCACGAATGGGTAGGTATATTCTGAACGTGCTCCAAATATTTCCACTCTCTCTCTCATACTTTCACATTAAATTTTGTTTTGTGTCTGGGTGGCAATGGCATGAAGCACGCAACAAAGTCATGCCATTTTTATACCGCAAAACAACCTTTAAAAATCAGTGCACAGTTCCACTCTTTTTTCTTTCTTTTTAGGCGTAACATGAATTGGGAAAAACGCTCCATTTTTCTCAATTTCAAACACTATTACCGTATATTTTACTACCTATTCCCATAATACTAGATATGGTATGGTTGTTGTGTGAATGTGTGAATAAAGAGGACCTACACATACACAAATAGTTTAAAGGTTAATGCACTTTTTAATACAAAAGAGAAAGAGACAAGAAAGAAAACCAAGTATACTAGCTAGACTCTCACCTGATATAAATGTCTGGTTCTCACAAGGGATCGGACAAGATCATAGGTTGCACACACCAACAGAATAGTGATCCCTTGCTCCTTGGTCAGCATGGCGGCGGCAGCGAATCCCACTGCAGCAGTGAACCACAGTGCACACCGTAACCAAAAAATACAAATCACAGTAGAGCCGCCACCAAAAACACTTCCAATACTACAGCTACCACATCCAGTGTTGCTTGTGGTGGTAGAACTGCCGTTGTTCCTGTCACAAGCATTTCCTTTCACTTTTTGATATCCATTGCTTCCAGCGGATATACTAGCGTCTGTACTACCATTGGCGTTGTCACTTGAAGCTTTTGTTGTGGTCACAATTCCAGCTGCCGACGAGACGGGCTTGACGTCGTCCCCCTCATCCTGGCTTACCACGAACATTTTCATCCGCAAAACGAGAAATGAGCTGAAGCAAGTTAACCCATTGGTAAATCTCGTGAACAAACTGCCAAGACCAGTCACTTGATGTTGATTACAGGAGTAGGGATTATGATGATGTTGATAATTGTTGGTTAATACAGCCTTTTTGTTTTTGTTTGGGCACAGTGGTGAATGACTTCTACTGTTGTTGCTGCTACTACTTTGATTATTATACTGATAACTTTGGTAATTTCTTGTGCTTTTAATAAATGCGGTATTGATTCTGGCTTTATCTCGGAATTTAATAAATTTAACGTAACAAATGAAGGAGAGGAGAGCGAACGCCGTAGAGCCAACGTCAGCTCGACCCACCACGCCTGCAACTGCTTCAGTGTGAATTGGGTGTAAGGCGAATAGGAGAGAAGACAAGAGAACAGCCAGGTTCCGGCTGCTCGTCACCTCCGTGAAACGCCCTTTTCTCTGACAGGAACCTACACCACCTACAAATCTAGTTGGTTGATGATTGTAGAATGGCCCATTGTCTGCGGAATTATTACTACTCGATGTGCTACCACATAGCGTGTTAAGGTATAGGCAACTCTTGGAACAAAATACGAGACGCGCGACACGAACGAATAGCCATGTCGTTAAGGTATGCAACAGCACATTCGTCAGATGATATGACCAAGGGTTCAGTCCTGACAGGAGGAAATTTAAGCGGAAGGACAGGGTGGTAAGGGGACGGTAAGACTTGTGACTTCCACTGTTTTCCAGTGGCGTTCCCCAAAAGTCATTATGTAGCAGGTTGGACCACGGTGTTTCCGGTCGGATGTCAGGATTCGTGAGAATTGCTCGACTGAAAATAGAAAAACAAAAATGAATTCATTAATAATCATACAAACATAATAACGAATCATTTGTTTTGATTTCTGTCAAGAATACAAATTTCCAACTTCATACACAACTAATATACAAAACGTACATATATGGAATGATTTCCAATAACTTTCACTCTTTCATTCTAGCTCGTGGTTACACATCTACCATTCATCATTATGTGCCTCTTATTTCTATTCATTCAACTCACTCTCTGTAAACATTGTATTAAACTAAGCGCTTCCTGGAAAACTTTTTAGCGTAACGTAACGGAATAAAATATTTCGTACAAACACACTCCTACTCTTGGAGAATGACAAAAAGAAGAAAGACAGATAACATTCATTCATTTTATTCACCGTGATATTCATTGGAAAGTCATTCCGTTGTTATTGTTGTTTCTAAATGAATACATGGAAAAGCATCGTCAACCATGCATGTAATGCATGCATGCATTCACGCGCAACGAATTTCATTTTCATTTGCGTTCTCATGATAAAATTTGGGTTTTAATATTGGTGATGTTAATATAATCATATACATTTTCTCTGTTTATTATATTGTTTATGAATAGAATATTCATTACTACTACTCTGCTGTCCTTTTTAGCGCTATGTTGCCCTAAAAAAACTTTCTCTGCAAAGAGTAGTTTTGCTTCTGATAGTTCAGCAAACACGTTTCCTTTTGCTTCTTTCACTCACTCGCAGTTGCATTCAGGCAGGTTTTTGTTTGCATTCATTTCGTGCAGTTGTGTGGTAGAGAGTTGCAGCTATAATAATAAGCTGGAAAAGTGGAAACACAAAAGATCTAAAGAAGAATAGCAAAGTGGCAGTGAATGATAATAATAATGATGATCATCATCATGATCATAATGACAGCGAGAGCATGAGCATAATAATATGGAAGGAAAAAACAGATATAAAAGCACAATGCTTTTGAAGAGAGTGAGAGAGAGACCTACTACCGTGCTATTCAATTCAGAGATAGAAAACGACAGTGAAAGTACACAGAGAGGGACACATCACTGTTTTCTATGAAATACTTGTAGGTTACACAAACATGAAATTATATTCTGCTAGGCATATATTGTACATTATACTCGTTTTTTATAGTACAAAAAAATATGAAGCGAGATGGAACGACATGGAGAAATGAGAAGGGAACAAAGGCGACACTTTTCTTTTGTTATGTTTGAAAGTGAGAGAGAAAGAAAAGAGTATGCTGTGATTATAATATTGGTTGTATCAAGTTGAGTTTGGGTACTGGGGAGTTTTAAAATTAAAAGTATGAAAGAGGCTCTCAGCGGCGGAGCGTAGATACTTTCACTCTTCATAATTTTCACTGCCATGATATGTAGAACGATGAACGTGATTTTCTGAGAAAGATGAACAAGGCCCCAGCATGGGTTCTCTGATGTGTCGATTTTGATAGGTCTGTCATATAAATAATAAGGGCTCAACTAACAAGGAACCAATCATTTAATTGAACGACAAGAAAGAACACCGCACACATGAAAGATGATTGTTCTTTTTTTGACCGACAGGGTAATTACAAGGATTTAAATTTGGTGGTGTATTTTTTGTAAAATATGTGTACAGAAGGTATTAAATCGGATACAGAGCATTACAATGTACTCAGAGAATTACTTTACTAAAAATGATAAACGTTTACATTTAAAATTCCGATGGAAAACCTTTTTTAGCTGGAAAATAGGTTCCAAAGTTGGAAAGACAATAAACCTACGTGAGAATAACATGCCGATCAAATGCCTTGTCACATCACTCGTGACGTAAAGTAATCGCTTTTCTCTCAAGGAAACACGGTTACGAGAAGAACAAGATGCAAACATGTTAAGAAACGCAAAACTCTAGTGTACTATCAAACGTCAATATGGTTTACTTGCTTTACTTTTGAAGCTGAATAACTCCTTATGTAGTGTGCTCAAGAAAAGACAAACTTCTCATAACTTTGGCTTCAATTGTTTTTCACTCTGTTTTACTTATCAACTGTTTTCAACATTTTAATTTTACAAATTCGTGTACATTTTGAAAGAATGCCTTATGTTTCATCAATTTGTGTGTGTATAAATATATCTATATGCTAAAAATAGACGCACATAGGATACCGACCCCTGAAGTAAATATAAATGCAAGTTTGTCACATTTTCATTCATTCTTTTATTCACGCACGTATTCTTCTTTCAACGCTTCGTTTTCTCTCATTGCATCACAGAAATTTCTCCAACTTTTCCCCTTTTCCAACGAACAGCCCTGTAGCAAAATGCTTTCAAAGTGAAAGTAAAGTAACTCAAGAAATCTACCACACGACAAATAAGGAGAAACCCAAAACTTGGAACTTTTTTCATCTATTGCAGCCTCTCCATCTCACTTTTACTCTTCTCAGGTTTCCTCTTTTTTGCATTTTTACAAGTTTTACATTTTTCTTTCCTTTCAACATATTTGGAATGCGTATGCATACGTAATTTCAGTAGCATGAATAGATGGAAAGAAGAGTGGATGTTTATATGCATCAGAAGATTCGTTTATATTCACTTTTGTTATAGTAGTGCAGTGACAGCAACGCCAACATTGTGAGGGCATTCAAATAGAAAAACCCTGTATAGCCATCCACCTGCTTGTCTTGCTACTGGAATGGCAAAACTGATATCACCGAAAAAAGATACTTCTTTCTTTTTATTCATCGTCATTCTTTCATTCTTTTATTGCAAAAATAAGAAAATCTACATAAGGTGTGCATTTTGCTTTAAAGCCGATATGCTTTTGAAACGTGTAGAAAAGCCGTTACATATGACACTATAAAGTAACGATTATGTCATATACGGAAAATGAGATAGTCAGTAGAATGGAGGGGAGAGGCACAAGAGATTGCAAAACTACGCATACACAATACAATCGAATCTGCTATGAAATAAGTTAAAGCTACTTTATAGCAGGTGGTAAAGTGTATGCACAAATATGACGGGTAGAGGTGGAAGCAAGTAAAAGAGTAGTGAACATTCATGCGGCTGTAAAACAGAATGTTGTGACTGTGACGCAATTGAGAAAGATATTTTTATGCGATGCGACGACGACTGGAACGGCAACGACGTGCTCAAGAAGGCAAGCCTGAATCCTTCACTCTTTTTCATTTAACTACTTACTGTGTTGTGTGTGGCAGTGGCAGCAGTGATGATATTGAATACAAAAATGAATCGACGGAGAAACGCGCATCGGGAACAACAATATATATATATGTAAGCGTATGTACATCACATGCTTAAATGACAACCAGTAGTACAACTCCAAGATATTTTCTTATTTGTTTTGTTCAGAATAGTCAGAAACTGGTATGCTCCGATTTTGTCGTTTTCAGCAACAGCACCTTTCTATGTCTGTGCAACATCTTTAGTTATTACATCTTCTGTATACTCCAGATTTGGAACACAAGTAGTAAAAAGAATGAAAATGGGTTTAGAGTGAAGTAGGGAAAGGAACAAAAATGTGAGAAGAATGTCACAAACATAACTGTTAGTGCTTTGTTACATCTGTTACCCCGTTTTCCCTTTTTTCATTCAAATCTCATTCCAACCAAGTATGCACCTGTACTCTATTTGGTAGTGCTATCGCTTACTTATAGCTTTAAAATATAAGATAACTTATTTTCAAAACAGTTCAAATAGCTTTGTATTATAAAAAATTACATATGTTTACTTTCCTCATTTTCACATGATTCCCAAAACTCTTCTTCTTTTCGTACAGCTTTTACTGTAATTTCACTAGAGAATGCACTACCATTTTTTAAATGATCTGCACGTGGCAACTTTCTTAACATACAATAGTTGCATTTCGATTGTTGATACCATCATCTCATTTCGTCTTTGTACTTTTTGATTCACGCTATTTCATTTTGATAGTCATACATACCAAAAGATAAAGTAAGGGTGGCCTGGCCATGGCCAATCAATTTCCTTTTGAAGTTTTGAGGGAGATGAGAAAGTCAAGAGGAAGAAAAAAATTCCACATACAAAAAGACGATTAGATTTATTTCATGTATTACCCCAAGCTATGCGGTGTAGCGTAATATTATATAATAATGACTTATGATATGTTCTTCCCCTTTTATCTTTCACTTGACTTTCACAACTAGTCCGTATAATATACACACGCGATGTTGTGTATGTGTACGCACTGCACTGCATCTGCCTGCACATAACATACATTTTATGACATATGTGAGTTTCAAGACGGCTCCCTCTCACTTTTTTTCCATATCGTCCAAAATACCAGGGACGTAACTAACCAATCAACAATTCACCAATAATATTACTCCATCGGTATTTTTCTCGTTTCCATCCAATTTTTTTCCAACTTTCTTATTATCTAATCTTTATACGACCGCTGGTAAAGAGATTCTTTGCCCTAGTAAAGTGCATAGTGGCTTTTTATAGCATTATACGTAGCTACATTGGGTGAAATATAACTACAAGATCATCATATGGTTCTGTTCTTATTACATTTCCTTGAATTTCCCGCTATGTCAGATTTTTTACTTCCTTTGATATTGCCACTAACTGGATTGCATTCTACGAGAAAAACAACAGGATAACTAGAAATGGCCATTAAAGGCCCATTATAAATGTTCCCTTCCCCCAATCCTCGTATACAACGTTATTTTATATTCCTGCTTTTCTTCCCGTCTCCAATTTATTCTCTGCTATTATTTTCCTTTTTCTTCATCTCTTCTATTTTTTCCTCATTCATTTAAGGCCATGCATGCAAGTAGTACTACTACCACCACCAAGTCATATAAAGTGTATTAGTAAAAGTTGGTATGTAACATTTATATGAAGTGATAGCAATTCGTTGGATAAGAATGATTTTGGTAAGCTTTTATAGCAATAAAGATTGTTGTGTATAAAACGATTTCTTTCTACATTTTCATCACGAAGACCACCACCAAAACTGTATAAAAATTTGCCATTTATTTGATGCCGATTGAGCTATCACACAAGTCGTAGGGATCACAATAATCCCTTATGTTCCTCCAAGATACATTTATTAGTTTCAGACCAAGACTATTCATTCACCATTCAACTTCTTTTGTTAATAGCAGCATTTGCTGATCTTTAGTGAAAGCTCACACACGGCGTTAGAAATGGAAGTTTAGAATGAAAAATTCCATTGACGTCTATTTTTCTAGCAAAATTAAGGAAAGTGTAGCCATTTGCTTGGTTAAATGGATTTTCCGAAACCCATTTTAAAATTTCATCATTTCATAGTCCGTATTATTCTTTGCTCTGCGTTTTTGATCCAAAAAGAACAAAAACCTCTGACTGCATAGTTTGTAAAGAAAGTAAACTCAGCTGGAGGCGGAAACTTTAATAGACACATTTATTTTCCAGCAAATACATTGTTCGATTTACCAATTCATTCCAATCCTCAATCATTCATCCTTTCATTAATTCAGTTGCTTGAAATAATGACATCACCCACCACTGATGGCTTACTATGCTGGAAACATGACGCACACCATCTCCAACTCCCCACGGCAGAGTGGGGTGTCCCTCTTCTCCAATTTTTAGTCTATATTCATGACGCATCGCAGCAGAAGAGGGAAAAAACAAAGGAATGCCAATGAAAATGAGGGATAAGGTTAAATAAAAATAGTAGAAAAGAGAAGAAAAAAATACCCAAGGAGAAAATCATATTAAATACCAATGATCAAGCCGTACCACATGTCAGAAAGAGGAAACCGTAGTAAATTTTCACCATCATCACATAGCCATGTAGAAGACACACAGAAGCGCACACACGCACACATGCTCAACATCGGCTTCAGAATATTATGCTATCTTACTCTATCAATATCCCAGCAGGATGGATAATAAATGTTCCATCATCGTCAACCCAAGAAAGAAAATACTTATTCCAATGTAAATCATATTTTTTCAAGTAATCATGATGATGGCGATGATGGGATGGCAGCTGATGATAAATTGAAGTGTTTATACGGTCACGCGGTATAATAACAAAAAGCATTCTAAAACCCGCAAAATATACTGAATACTATGTTCCATTCTTCATTCTATGAATATATCCATACATATCTTGTCTGTTGATATTCTTTATTAAGCGGTTTATAATTTTAAATTAATGTTTTTCCTGGTACATTTTTTTTGATTACGAAATTTTCAAATTGTTAAGCTGACAATCACAAAAGCGTACAATTTATTCATTACTGGAAAGTTATACAACCAAGCAGCCATCATCACCACCACCATCACGCTAACTCGTTATCTAACATTCCCAGCATTTTGCGGCTCCATTCAGACTTGACTCATTTTATTCTTCAGAAACAGCATGCTTGTTATAAATTTAATCAACTTTTTTTCCTTTCTGTTATTCCTACTACAATAGAAGCAAAGAGGAAAACGGGTTTAAACTACTAAAACGCTGGATAAATTTAATAGATGAACAACTGATTTAGGTAAAATGAACTTATAAAATACGTGGAGTACAAAACTATAAGAAATACAAAAAATATATGGATAAAACAAGTTATAAGTTTTATCCTATTTTCGCCTCTGTACATACACACATATTATAATAGAAGCTTATACATATTTACGCATTTTATTCACTTTACCCGTGATTCCAATATACTCACTAAAGAACAACATTTTTTCGTTTTAAGGTGGTAGCTAAAGTAGAAACTGTACTTGAGTACTATGAAGAAGTGCATCGCACTTATAAGCTCTTTTCTTTATATTTTTTCGGTTATACATTTTCTTCTTCTTGTGGGTTACTGGTTTTGTTGCCTGCGACCAGCTGATAAGCTGCTCAAACATCTCAAAATCTTTCACTTTCCTTCTTCCTCGTTTCTCTCTCGCTTGCTCAGACACACACTCTTTTTTTTCTTTTTCTTTTGCTTGCTTGCACTTTTCCTTCATCGTGAGATAGAGCATAAAATTTCCCTTAAAATGTATTACATTCAGTCTTTTCCTCTCTCACATACACTTCCTCTTTTTTTAAAAAAAAAAATCTGACTGCCAGGGCTGTGTGCCTGTGCCTAGTGAAGATATACAGGTTCAACTCTCCTCCATCCTCCTCCTTCTTCTCACACACCATTTTTTAAAAGGAAAACTTTGCTGTTAAAACACTCTTTTCTACTTTTCCTTTACATACTCTTCTTCTTGCGGTTGTGTGACTCATTCTCATGGCTATAGCTAAGTAAAGTGAAAGTAAATCCTTTTCTTTGCCTCCTTTCTACTACGAGTGGAAAATAAAAAGAATCAAGGCGTGATGTGTGGGTTTTGGCGATAACGGATAACGTAAAGCAGAAAAAATGGAATGAAAAAACTGCAGCAGTAGGAAAACCATATTAACGAGTAAGCAGCTGAACCGTAGAAAAAAAGAGTGGTGTGCGTTATTCTATAAAAAACCTGCAGAACCGAGAAATCCTTTTCCGTCGTATTTTTTAAAGAAAAGGTTCCTGAGAAAAGTATGTATGTAGTTTTCATGGTCTTCTTTATGTAAACTTTTACTCTTCTTATGATGCATTTGGACTTTTTTCCCTGTAAAGCTAAAAGTTGAGTTTCGGTCTCTTGTATAATGTAACATACATTATTGAAGCAACAACCTCATAAAACTTAAATTGAAGTCTATGACTGACACTTATAAAAAGGCAGCAAGGACACTGACTGTGAGTGAGTTCATATTTGAAATACTAAGCTATAATATCAAGCTTTACAGCTATACTTGAATAAATATAGAGCTAAGCAGAAAAAAAACTCTTGTGTACCTTCAACTTTTTTCCGGAGTTTTTTGCAGTGTCATTTCAAACTATTTGTACAGCTTTACAGCAATAAAATAAACGAAAAAAGTATATCTAACAATTTTCAGTATCGAAATCGAAGGACGAATTCAAGAAAAGGACAAGGTAAAGGTAAATTGAGACAACCTTGTTTTCTTGCGAGAAGATGTGAAACGAGGAAATCAAAGTTGTTTACTAGTTTTGGTCTCTTGTGTATATCTTGTGGTGTCTATCTTTTGTTACAAATCCTTTTTTTATTTTCCTCTTTTTTCCAATACAAAAAAAGAAAGAAAACAAATTGAAGTTCAGAAAAAGACGAAAAAGAGAAAACATACTACGCAGGTAAGCTGTCTATATATTCCCAAATCAATTCCAACGTATTTTCGACGTATAATTTGTAAAATAATATAGAAATGGTAAGTATCATGTACACATATCACATAAATTCCATTTTAGAAATCTCTAGCTTTTCCACCAAGAAAAAAGTAGTGAAAGGAAAATCAGGTTTTTTGGTTTGTATACACTCTATATACATTTTTGCTCTGAAAACGCAATATGGTTGAATACCATTTTTATCTAAATAAAAACGAAGGGGAATTCAAAAATTCATCTCACATTTTGTACAACCTCAAAAAGTGAAAGCCACCAAAGGACTCAACGTATACAGATATGGGGAAAAAAGCAAGCAACAGTCATTCACCATCACCAGCAAAGTCAAAGTCAGCAAAAACATCCTCTTTTTTTCTTTGAACTCAAAAGAAGGAACTGTGAATAGAAGAGAGAAAAAAGATAAAAAAGCATCTGGAAGGATATGGAATATGTATTTTTTTCGTCATTGACAGACAGAAGTAGTACATACATCAATGAATACAAAACATTTCTCAGGGGAATTCGCTTTTTTACTTTTGGTGGTGGGTAGGAAATCTTGCTCCAGTAAGTTTCTCCCCTTTTTTCTCTCCTTTCCGCTTTTTTATGTATCAATACATATTTTCTCTGTTCAGTTGCTTTATTATTACTTGTGTACGGTGTACGTGTTTTTCTTTTCATGCTGAGAGCTGCAACACGATTTATTTGTTGTTTTTGGGTTTTTTTCTGCTCAGATTTTTACATGAAAAGACGAAAGGCGAGAGAGGAATGGAAGGGGAAAGAATCAGTTCCGACCAAAAAATGCCACACACGTTGCATTTCAAATTTGGCATTACTCTTATTATTATTGCTGCTGTATCAGCAATAAAATGGATTCAAAATGTATGAGACATGTCGTTGTAGGTTGTAGGTAATGTGAATGTATCACCAGCGGTTATGTAAAGGTGGCGGCGGTGTGCTGGTGAGTGACAGATTTTATTTTTGAAAAGAGTACAATGTTCGCTTTGAATTTTCTACTAGCAATTTGGTGTAGTTGAAATATGCCAACTCATCTCGTTTACTTAGTACTGCCGATTCCATTAAAGTCGAATTTGAAAGAAACCGTTCATCTATCACAATTTAATATCGCCTTCCCTTTGGCATGCTGGAGATGAATACCCGTGATTCCATGCATGTCATGCCAATTTTCCCTGGAAGGCAAGTTAGAAAATTGTGAAACCAACAAAATATTTTGTGCGTACCAAATATCAAATAGTATCTCTTGCCGGTCGGTATTGGCATCATCATTGTGTTCAAACTCGTGTTATACTACAACCACAGTATTTTAAATAGAAAACGCAGACATTGTCGGTAAATAATTACACATAAATTTTACCCGGTGTAATAGTTAAAGGTATACATTTGCTATACTATACGTAAGTACAAATGATTTTAATAAGTTTAAAACTAGATAACTTTGATCAGCAGGAGAACGGTGAGTTGCATGATGTAGAAATAAATAAATTTGTTCCTATCTGTCTGTCACGAGAAACAACAGCAGTGGTTAGAGACGATGTGACTCTGCCAAGCAATGAACACTGTAAATTCATTGTCTTTGCCTTTGCTGCCGAAAATGAAACTAAAATACTGACATCCGCAGCAACTCGTCTCGTGTTTTGAACTGTTTGTATTAAGCGTGGGAGTTCATGGGCTCTTTCTTTCCATTCATCCGTGATATATTACACAATACGGTTCGTTATTTACTACACTTTGTTGGCGTTCGCGGTGAAAGTATAGTAATACGCATATAATTTGGAATTTATTGGCATTTTTTTTATCAGAATAGCAATTGGAATGTGTTGAAGTAGAAATGTATACACACTTATGTGTGTATTTCATTTGAGCGTTACACAAGGTGGTCGAATATAATATATATATGGCGCTCCTCGATCTAAAATAATATAAAGTGATATATTGTATCACCAAACCGAAACCGAAGAAAGATGCCAGAAATACCTACGTTATATATGTTGCCAATAAACTATCTAATATGTTTAAATGCAAAGCTTCCTATATACCTACCTATACACACAGTCATGCCAATTCATTGAATTTTGCTTTTGTGTGACTATTGTTAATACCATACGTGGGAATATATCGCGGTTGGATTATAAAAAGAGCATCATTTCAAGACCAAGTGAGCAAGGGTGCAGATGGGTTCTCATACATTACATTCCAACTTTTTTTCCTCCAGGCAATCCACACAGCCCCTAGTTTTGAAGCTCGTGTGTTCGTGTTGCCTATTCTCCTTTCACTCTTAATATTATACATCCTTGTTCCAAGATAATGATAAATATATAGAGAGAATAAAATATCTATATTATTTGGTCCATGATTCTTTTGGTCCGCGGAGAGAGGACGAATGAAACGGCTATTGATGGTACAAGAGACAGATTGGCAGCGGAATGAAACATGAGGCTAAATTATTGATTCTGGCTCTCTTTCCTTTTATTCTAGTAATATGTGTGCTACTACAATTTTTCTTTTTATTCGTTCTTGGGTTTCTTTCTTTTTCTCTTCATCGGAAGCTATTTGCCAAAGGAAGCTGCATGGTTGCCTCTTGGACTACGACACTCTATACACGCTTCATGCTGCTAGACCAAGTAAAACTCCTTCCCGGTCACCACACACCATATTACACATCCATTATATTGGTACTAGCACCAAGATGCATCATCATGAGACCACCAGTCAAAAGTACTTGCACAATACCAAAGAACCCTTTTTCATTCCTCTTTACTGGCACGGACTTCAGGAGAAAAAATCTTCCTTTTTTCTAGCGGCAGTGCTAGTGGCATTTTGTACTACTGTTGAGAAAAAATGAATGAACATCTATGAACATGGACACATTTTCCTTAATATAATCGTCTTGAGTAGAAACATTTCTATATAATCTGTTTATTATAGCGCGAATTCCATTTTCCGCTTGCCTGTTGTTTTTTTCTTTATCGCTTCACTGAAATGTCTACTCTTTTTTATTCCTTTTCATAGCAAACGGTGGTCAGTGTGTAAGCTTTAGTACTCTTTTCACCATTTAAACAAAAAATCTTTTTTACTTCGTTTTTATGTCTTCTGGCTGTTCATTGCAGTGTGTGGCTACAAGTATGCATAACAAAAACACGGGTTGCTCTTTTGTTTGTGTGATCACTGGAGTGAGATGAGTAGTACAGCAGGCCACACATTTTCTATCTTGCTTTCTCTCAATCACGCTTTTAGCTCAGAATGTTAGAAAAAAAGGAAGGATGATATAAACATTTGTTTTTGAAGAATCTGCTTACCTCTGCTTAAGTTCTTTCTATCTAACCAAAAGTACGTCGTATTGTGCATCGTTTTATGTTATTGCCAAAGATGCATAGTGTACACATAATTTTATTTGTAGGAATATTACTCCCAGAAGCGGTTTGGCCGTCCATTCATTCATGCATGTGTTCACTTGAATGCATCCACTCTGTTCATGCTGCTTCTTCCTGCTGGAGGCAAAAAGGCCACACGTTTGGAACGCTCTCTTCTCAGTTTACAATTTGCTAACTTTTGGGTTTTATCAGCTTTTTTATTCATTGCTTTTTACCACATTCATGTAAGCATACTGCACAGCAATAGTTAGTTATTACTACTCATTCTAGACAGTAGTTTCATTATATATTATATGTATGTATTTATATATCAGATTGCAAAGGTTCTGCTGATTGCTAGTTTGTTGAAATCTTTGGCATTGAATTTTGTGATATTATTACTTTGTTCAGGGACTGTCCATTAGTTCCAACAGGCTAAAGGGAAAAACCAGCTTGTGGCTTTTATGTTACAAGTCGTAAATATACTCATTTGCATGATGGGAATGTTCTTTGGTACTTACTTTAGTAATGCTTTCATTCGGAAGTTTTGACTAATTCACTACGTCCATAGGTTTTAACCGTACTGCATTATCGCTAACAATATATCTTCACTTTTGTGTAAAAACAGGAAAAACAAAGAATTCAACACAAAGGTTTTTACGTTTGGGTTAGCACAAGTTGAAAAAGCAACGAACGAAGGTTTTATATGTGATGCAACCAACACTATTACCATAAATGATCATCATCCCCATCACTGCAGTAATAACATCAGCTGAGTAACATCATCACCATCGGCATTCGCTGAATTTCTCAGTGAAGCAGCGAGAGAGTAAAAGGAGAAGAGAAAAGAGAGAGAGGAATGATGTGGTTAGATCGTTTATTGGTATGCATAACAATATTCTGTTCTGTCCGATTACAGAATACATTCGTTTTGCTACCGTTGCAGTATTATTATGCAAGCCATGTTGCTTTTGTGTTCTCTCCAAGGCATTTGCTACTCTCACCATACACGGGCGGAATGTGATATTGATGTTGTTTGATGTGTAAAGAGTTCATGCAAATTTGTTATTGTATTTTACGATGATAAGTTCAATTGCTGCTGATAACACAGCATTATGACCACCCAGAATTCATAGTTTGCGTGCTACGATAGCGTGGTAATCGTGAGTGTATATGTATGTGTCTGACTGATGTACTGCTAAAATGTTTCGAGAATGTTTGCTGAAAGAAAGAAATTTCTCGCATACAAGCACATAACCATGCATGATGGTATGCATCTAATCGGGAATAGCAGGCATAGAATTTCACAGTCGGTTGCTTTAAAGCTGACTTAAATATAAGAAGAGTGGAATTTAAATAAAGTTTGTAGCTGTTTCCACTAACGTTCTTTACAGGGTAAATCAGAAACAAAAGAAAATGGAGGAAGAGAGAAAAGCGAATACGTTTGCAGTTGGATGATAGCTACTCTCATTTACATAAATGAATGTATAGACTGTGAAGTTGTAAACAAGTGGAGAAAATGTAGTTGATAATGTGCTTTGCTTTCACCGACAGTATCGTCATCATTACAGATGAGCTGATTTGCAAACATGAAGTGCTTTAGTAAAGTAATGATAGTCTTGTAGTCTAGTGTACTTATATGGTAAAAAGTATGAATAGATGCTACCCTCATATATTTATATCTCTAATAGCTTCATCTCCCATTTGTCTTTTTGTAAAGCTAAAACAATGAGCCGGGATTGTATGAGTGCCTGAATAAGTTGAGAAATGGAGAATGAAGTGGGAGGCAATGAGGCGAGTTAAAAGAAGGGAGGATGCGGATGGATTCTCAGCGTAGACACGAACCGTGAATTGCATTGACAAAATTTGAATTTGATCATCAGCGTTATCAAAGTCGATACTTAAAACGCAGATCACCATCAGATGTGATGAAAAAAATTTACCCAAAAAAGTATGTATACTTGCCTTGGAGAATGTAATCTTGTCAGAGTATCTGTACATTACGATGGTAAATGTAAACCCACGTGCGTAGCTATTAGGGAAAGTAAACGAAGATGAACGATAGAATACACACAAAACAAACAGAAACGAGTCGATGTAAAATTTCATCACTACAGCAAAAGAGTTGGCTACCTAGCTTCTCCAAGTTTCATGTATGCACTTGTTCTACTGAAAACGAAAATGCTTTATGAAGTATCAGCAGTGGTACATTTATGTACATCTGTATGAAAATGCATCAGATCGAGATATTATAGCAACCAGGAAAATTTTCCAGTAGACTGTATCGGTTGTGTAATAAAGGCTTGTGTATGCGTGCTCCAAAGAAAAGAGCGCTTGTACAGCTTCACATTGTCATTTTGCTTTCTCTTGATTCATCTAACAAAAAGCAGCACAGAATACACACATTTATTTAGAGCAAGGAGCTGCTGGTGTGGTAGTGGTAACATCCGCAACGGGCATTGTTCCAACAGAGCCAACATCAATTAACAGCGGCATCGTCACAGGATTACCGACCGACAACCTTCATCGTCTCCACCACCACCACACACCATTGCTGCTTTGTATGTATACTACACTGCACACACAGTCTTCTCAGCTTGTTTGCTTGGGAGGGACATGAAAAGGCAAAATTCTTTTCTATAGTCATCATCATGATGATCATCATCGTCTCTGTGTTAAATATTATAACATCAAGTAGGTATGTATGTATGGTTAAAAAAATGTATAGCTCTGCAAATATTACGTTTCACGTATAAATATATAGGAATTGTGTGAAGAAATGAGAACTTATTGTGTCGTTTGAGAAGACTATACAAAGGGGAGAGATAGTATGCATGGTCTCATCAGCATCATTGTTCCTGCCTCAGCGACAGCATCGAAACGCAAAAGGAGCCAAAATCAAGCCGGAGTAATAATAAGCTGGCTACGTAAGTATACACAATGAGTAAGCTTGCTAGTTTGGTTCTGGTTTTACTCCATGTGGGCTTTGTGTGATGTGATGTGAAACGGGAGAAAGCATCGTCGTCCTTCTCAAACTCAAAGCGTGATCATGATGATCGTCATCATCACCAAAGAAGCAGGAAAAGGATGGCACCAAATACCCACCAAACTTGCTTTGCTTGATACATATAAATACCTACATACATATTATGTAGGTGTATAGTTTGGTAGTCAACCATTACTTCAGTGGTTTTACCTCGTTGAGTTTGATCTTACTGTGTAAATTCCAGGGGAGCATGTCGTGGGTGTTTGTAGGGAAACATGTACTGCACAAGTAGCGCTCTAAAGAAATTACTTTGGATATACGGTAATGATGAGCTGTAGCTAATGCTGTGGAATCTTCTTGGCTGAGAAGCTGGTTACTTTTTCATTTTAATAAAAAATCTCGGTTCAGCACAATAATCGTGTTTGAGATTGCACATAAACAGTGAAAAGTGGATGCAAGTTCTTTAGAGTGAGCGGAGCATACCTGCACTTTAGATATTTTATATGCCAAAAAACCACATCTTCGCAACCATATAAACTACGATACATGTTTTTAAAGAATATATGTGTCTGCGAAACAAAAGGCGGTCTCTTTCTTTCCTTAAGCTATTGCAGAAATAAAGTTAGGAGCAATGCCCGTCTCAACATACCTTCTAGAATAATACGTGGGTTAACGATGAGGCTTGAGCTTTTTGTGTGTAGAGCTTGTGCTGCTCACTAGCTCCGGCTTATGTCCAGGAAAAAGGAACTTAAGATGCAGAGACAGAGACACACAGCAACAGCATAGTAGTCATCATCATCATCAAACTGTGTGACAAGACTCACACTATTACATCTATTACCACACAGTCCATCCGCGTCTCTGACGAAGCGGTGAAGTGGTATCCTTGCATGCTTGTCTACGTTAAGGGAACATTAGAGATATTTTTACGTTCTGTTTTTGTCTCTTGTTCAGCTCAAAACTATATATGTGAGCATTTTGTATGCATTCCATATGTAAAGACGACGTTATGTTGCCAGTTATATAGAGATACAATAGACAGTGGTACTCACACGTACTTCCTTCTTTTTTTCTATCTCCCTCTTGTCTGTTGGCATCTGCATCCGCTTTCACCACTCTTTCTTCTTTACCATCACATCGTCACAAATAACGTACAACGAGATGATGGAGTGAAAGCTCATTCGTATTTTCCCTCTTTTTGTCCTTTTTATGTTTTCTATACACATCCCTTCTCATTTGACGCTGGTCTTGTGTTGTCGGTAGTGGCAATGATGCTCTTGCCAGAGAGAGAACAAGAGTATTTTATTCGATTGCTTTCCACTTCTTGTATATATTGAGCTCTTATATGTGATTACACTTTTTCTGGTACATATGACCAAGAGGATGACATAATATTATGAACTAACGTATGCATGCATATTATATATTGTTCAGTTACACACACAGTCACTCTATTTTTACCAATAGTATATTGCACATTGCGTACAATATAATTTTTTCTTTGGAATGTTCCCTCTATTTGCCAAAAACGGTGAGTGAGTGAGTGAGCGTTCAAGTAAATGGAAAAGGAAAGGAGACAGACGTTTTATTGGATGTGATGTGAACTGGCACAGCTGGCTTTCGCTTTTCTATCTCTATAACAGATGAATATAAACTTGTACTTGCAGGCTCATACGTGGAATACCAATAGCCACTTTATAATTCTGAAAGGACACAACAGTCCCAGATATTGCTTCTTGTGACAGAGAAATATAAAATTGTTTGCAAAGGAAAAGCGAAAAAATGGAGGTTATTTTTCTCTTCATTTCTAACCGTGAATTACTATTCTGGTCATTGTATGACTTAAAAAAGTAAAGAGCACATGAATACTATATGTGTAAAAAATATACTTTCTTTTCTACTGGCGTGATAAAAAGAAATATACAAAAAATGAATACATTATTTGAATATTTTCCATTTTCTATCAAATAAACACTTGTGAATTGTCAAAGTTAATATACCTAGGTATCTTGGCATGCATGTAGCGAATTAATTTTGCTTTATGGTTGAAGTATATACGTCCATTTAAATATGTTGAGTGCAGGTGAATGCACTCGCTTTTTTAACCATATATATATTTTTCAAATTCAAGTATCGGTATATCTATAATTTATACAGTTGAATCAACGCTTGACTTAAAAACTTGCAATCGATAAAATACAAGTCATCATTTTGATACCCTTATCACTGCATCCAACCTTTCATCTTGTCATTTATCTCAAAGAAGGTGAAAGCAGAAAGCAGGCAAGCAAAGAGTACTTCAGAAATCCATTTTATGCAGGTTATGAAATCTATGCACATTTTACGATTCTCTCGATACACTTGGCCCACGAAAACCCTCTATTCATTCCCACTTTGGTCTTCCATTTCGTTCATGCATATCAGATATCTTTTTAAAGAGAAATGAATATGGCAGGCAATGATATTTTATGGCACCGATGCGATCATGTTGTTACACCATCAAGTATAGAATATCTATACGCTTGTCTTGTTCCCGTGAAACCCGTCCATGGCAAAATGCACTTCTCTTTGCTCTTGCATTTGGTGCGAAATGCAATGTAAATGTAATTCAAAATACATCGAAAACGGGAAGAATCACATCAAAAAGTAATTCCAAATTCACAGAGGGCAAGTGCAATGTGAACTGTATAACATTTTATCTACTTGGTTTGCATAATACAAAAGGCAGAGTTGATAAGGATGATGTTTCCTTGTTCCAAGGCTATATCTATCCCATCCCATATAATTTTACTACCTTTGCTTGCATGATTGCAACCATGAAAATAAAAGCAAAAAGAACAAAGTACAACTTTACAACTTCTATAAAAGATATCAAGCAGGAAGCAACTACCCCGTGCTCGTTTTGAATGCGGCCAAAATTACTGTACAATATTGTTAGCAAGATTACATTTCAAATATATAACACGATGCACCGCTTCATTTATTCATTTAAACTTGAACAGGAGAAGACGTGACCCTGCTGCATAAAGATTAATGGTGTGATGTTATTTTACTACTTGTGCACACTGCATACATACATACTTTACGGAAAGATGCAGCAAAAGTTGATTTTATGCATAAATTTTGGTGTAGCGGCACAGTTTAGTGTGAGAAGGGACAAGGAAAGAATTTTGAGGGGGATGAAAGTTGACTTTAGAAAATTAATTGCTCTAAAAATGAGGATGATGTGCGTTTTGTATTCTCCCCCATGTTTTAAAAATTTAATTGCATTTCTTTCAAGTTGATTATATTTAATCAATATCTTCGTGTACCCAAGTATGAAGCTAACAAGATAGCTAAAATTAGGGTGTGAATTTAAAAAAATTCAGGTGGTACATTAAAAAGTTATGTATGAAGAACGGCGAATAGGGGAAAAAATCTTGAAAAAAATTGTGAACGCCCTGTAGATCGACAGAGTCATCTCTGACTAAACATTTGGAAAACTTTATAAGTTTTAGATTCGACGTATGCAAATATACTACACTAAAATATACTATAGGTTAAACGTACTTTTTAATGTTTCATGTTTTCAAATATTCCGTTGACTGCTGGCTAAAGTAAATAGGTATTCATTAATTTTTCTAAGTACGTCAACCACATAACAGAATTAAATGGAAGAATCTTTTATTGAATTGAAAATATGTATATTTTTACGTGTAAAATGAGTACATGAATAGCTTTGTGGTGGCTTAGCTCATTATGAACTTACAAAAACACCACTCCGATATGAGATATTCAACATGTTACTGATCACATGTTGACATCCGCAATCAATGAGCTGTTTCGCTATTTTGCAATCTGCTTCAACTATCAAGAGGAAAAGCCTGCTTCGTGCTTCCCGACTCCCGACAGTGTAAACAAACGGATGTGAATGTGCCTTCAGATAAATATTTTGTTTGGATAGCATACTTTTAACTTTGGGCATCCATTTGATGCTTTCTACGTATTTTTAAAATTAAACTTTTTCAACAATAAATTGCAAAGGAATGGTTTATACTGCTAAATTTAAGCATCTCAAATACTCCTCCTTTATAGACAACAGAAAGGAAAAATGAAATAGTATATGTGCTTGTATTTAGAACCAAACTTGGTTCTTTTCTCTTTAATCCTTCCTCATCTCACCACTTTTATCAACTTCATTGCTAGAAAATGAACTCCCATAACAAAGCTTTCATCTTTTCACAAAAAAAATGAGTACAAAGAAATGAAGAATTTGTTCATATAGTCTTAACTTGAACAAGCATTTAAAAATAAACCTAGTGAATGCTGACTAGTCGAAGAAAAGAAGGATTCTAAAAAGGCTGTACGTAAAGCTCTTTCCCTTTTTCTTTCTTTTCCCATTTTTTTGTTCAAAGAATCTTCTCGAATAATCAAGTGGCAAGAAAGCCAGAGAAAGCTCCATCCTTCCGCTTCCTTCTAAATTGAAACGGCAAAAATAATTTTAACTCTGTTTTAGGAAAACCATATAATAATTTGTTTTATAGTTTTACCAACAAGCCAACTATATATATCACTTTTCCACCACAAATAGACGCCATCAACAGCGACAAGAAAATATGTACACTGATAAACATACATAAATAATATAAAAAAACAGAAAGTATGCACGATAAAAAATCCCATCTTGATTAAATTGGATAAATAAAGTCTGGAACGAGTTTATTATATTTTTGTGACAGAATAGCTATATTGCCTTACTGATAAAATTATTTTTCCTTGCTTCAAATTTATCAACGTTAGCATATCGGACATATAATCAACGTTGTGATTTCAATATGCATGCTTACTTCAGCTAGAATAACAAACACCCTAAATTCATAGAGTAAATTGTATTTTAAAACTTTTTATAAATTATGATACACTTCTTTTATGATTAGATATTTATGATGATGATTGTGATGATGAGGAACCAAGAGCATGTTGTAAAACAAATACCAAGGGTTGTATAAAAAATTACTCTTGCGTACTCCGAAGAAATAAAGAAAACTGAGAACGGTTCAATAAATCACAAGATTATTAGTTCAGTTCGTAATAAAAATTATAATACAGAAAAAGAGTTATAAACTACTCGAGTGAGTTTTTTCTGGGGAGAAAGATGACTAAAAATGGAGAGGAGAAGAAAAATGTTTAGCCAAGCCCCCAAATAGGAGTCAGTTAATACGCACGACGCACAAGGAAAATCTTTATAAATTGTTTTCCTTCCTACCACCAAAACGTCATGAACCAAAAGTTGTAAAAAATGTAGCCACTAAGTCCCAGTCAAGTCAGTCAGCGTTACATTGATGATGACGATGAAGCCGAAAAAAATTGCAGTTGTAAAAACCAGAAGTCAGCAACTCCTTCCACTTGCCTGTGGCCAATTTACGTGCTCACTTCATTTTCAAGGAAAGAAAATAAACGGGAAAAAGGGGTTAAACAAATAGACATGGTGTAGATTGTAGATATACGTAATTTTGTGAAAATTGCCATTTTCTTCGGGGTTATTTCATGCAAATAAATGGCAAGAGCTTTCTGCAAGTGGAGAAAAATAAAGTGGTTTTTATAACTCCCAAACTAATGGTTGTAATATGATGTGAATGTGAATAGAATGCGCAAGTAATGTACAATATATGTTTGATTTTATTAGAAAAAACTCACAAAAATATGATTAATAATAAAAGTGTTGGTACAAGTGACATGCTGTTCTGAGTTTCGTGACAATAAAAGACGGGAAAAAACGAATGAGCTGTATCTTGAATTTATTGTGCCGTGCTAGATTGTCTTGATGATATGATATGATGGTGATGGCGGCGGTGACAGCAATCAAGAAGCGGACAAAAATTTAGATGAGTTTTTTTATCCGATGTAAATGTATGTAAGTATGTACTTTACTCAAAAAGACGGAAAACTCGAAGTCAAAAATACCAGTTACGTTTTTGTTCAAAATGTGGACAATGAAATCAAAAAAGTTGATTGCAAACGTTGCACAAAAAGACTCAACTCCCAGTTTTTACCACTTAAACGTGTTAATATGTAGGTGCGAACGAATGAAATGTAATTACCATTTTTGTCGAAAGATAGGAATACACGGCTTGCACAATAACTTTTTGGAGTGTATAATAACAACGATAAATGCACTGTTTCCATTTCCCAGCAGAAACGAATACAACTGCAATATCGATTTACTCACTGTGGCTCCACCACGTAAACTGCATTTCAATTTTTAAATTCCTGTTTAGTTGCACGCAACTTTTGTGATTCATTATAATACCCCCTTCTTGATGTTCGGCGCATGTTTTGGTAATATGAATTATGAAAGTGGTTTGGTCGTTGGATAGTTATAATCTTTTAGTTTTTTAGGAGTTTTCACTGCTGGGTACGTTTGAAAACTATGTATGTATGCATATTGTAGAGATGCAGTTAACTTTTGCTGTGTTGAGGACGGCGATGCGGACCTCTAGACAAATCGTAACGAGTAGTGTTACAGAAACACAGATAAATACAATTAAACTGGAAAACATGTCCACGTGTGCACTAGTGCGCATATTATGTATATTAAAAATTCCCCATCATGTCAAAGAACCCACGTAGATATACTTATTAGTGGTATTAGTTAAATTGTTTTCGCAACTCAAGGTTTTTGTTCCTTTCGAGACTTTAAAGGAACAAACTTGCTTGTTGTTCAGTTATTTCTGTCACTAGTTTATTTTCCCTCTTTTCCTGGTATTTTACATAATGCTTTAATTTTCTCCCCTTCTCAAAGAGAAAGACATTTTCTCCATTATACTTTCATCATTGTATGTCTATCCAGCTGTTCTGTAACTAGCTACAAAGTATTACATCTTTTTGTGCATATTTATAAAATAGTGGACGGCGAGGCCGAAAGCTGTTCTAATAATAGACACAATATTTATTGCATGCACTGACAGACTCTGTGCGCATTATGCATACGTAATTTAAACTGCTACAAGTCCAACCACTAGTTTATACTTTTCCATGTCAGCTCGGCACGATTTTCAGTGTCATTATCTGGCTTTGGCTTAATTGCACCTCGCCATGGGCATCTGAGTTTCATGCAGTGCATTCCCTAAATCCCGAATTATTAGTGCTTTTGTTGTTGTGTTAGATGCAGCACAACAACTGAACCCACACCAAAATCAAAAGAAAAAGGGAAGATGGTGAAAGAGAAAAGGGAAGATGAACAAGAAGAATACTTAATGTTTATACTGCTTTGTGTACAGACGGTTTTCCATCTTCCTTCATTTAAAAAATATGTGTATATTAAAGGCCAACTCAGCATGTGTACCTCTATGTTCGTTCCAGACTATCAACCAGAATCCCGACGAGTTCACCGAGAAAGTAATAATCGAAAAACTAAAGAGAGCTGCATTCATACCCGCTCCTCGCTACTAACTACAGGGCAAGTTTTATTTTAAGAATTGAAAACGCATGCTTCTCTTTTACATATTCTAGTTTTAGTAGTTAACTTTGTACATCAACCAGGAAGAAAAGACATCCTCATCATCATCAAATTTCTCTTTATTTTTTTGTGGCGGTACACAAAAACCATGGCGGTAAGGGAGGAGAGTAGTCAAGCTCAGGAAGATCTGATCGGATAATATTGTGAACTTCTTTGTACAATAGAGAAAATTTTATATCCGTGTATACCCATCCTTCTTTAGCACAGTATGCACAGAGAAGCATATTGGGCGACGATAATGTAGTATAACTTTAGCATAGTTTGAAAATAATGTTGAACTTTTCCTAGGGGAATATTACATTACATTACATACTAATATTAGATTATTCGTAAACTTTTCCTTGGGATCATCATCATCAACGAAGCGAAAAAGCAACCAACCGTCACGTCACATATGTATTTGGAAGTAATATACGAGGGAGAAAGTAGAAGAGAAAGATATTTTTGTCGGAGATATGGGTAAGTGCATGAAAATAAAGGCATATAACTGACTGAGCTGAGAGAGCAGCTTTATGTGGCGGAGCACGAACCAAGCAGAACAATTTGGTTTTTATATTTCAAGAAGAATTCTCACACACCACTACCATCATATCACAAGTTTAGTGAGCAAACAATATTGGAAAATTCGATGTAATTTTTACACTTGTGAATGTGTTGTGACACAGACATTTTAAAACTTTGAAGCTCTAAACGAGAGTAAGTTGAGTTAAAACAATCAACTGACATTATCTCCTTTATATTATTTGCTTGGAGATGAAGGAGAGCAAAGATGAAAAAGTCGGTGATAATAACGGAGCGTTTCAGAATAGTTTTTTCTTGCTTTTCACTCTGTAGACATGAAGGAAAATGACTTGGAGCAAACAAAAACTTTAAGGTTGGGTGTTGGGTTAGGGTGCTGATGACGGACAAAGTAAAATAGTTTTATGTGTAGATATTACTATAACGTATGAATTTACATATAATACATAAATATATATAAAAGAAAATATAAGATCTTGTAAACCTAAAAGAGATCTTAATACAACACATTCATATTCAGTTTGTGTGTACATCCATTTCACGACAACGCTCCAATGATAAACATTTCCTCAATACCGTCGTAAACATTTGTTGTTTTCAAGTTACGGCTTTTTCTGCTTCCCTGTGTAGTGAATATATGAAAAATGTAATCCTAAAAAGACAATTCAATAAGTTTTGGATATAAGAAGAGTGCATTACTGTTATTACACTCTTCACATTATTATTATTGCCACTATAGTAAAATTATACAAGTTATATACAAACCCGTTGACATAACCAGACAGATTCGTTCTCATTCTACGAGGTATATAATGGGTTAGAGTCTAGAGTAGATGGAGAAATTTAGTTTGGAGAGAAGGGTGTACACATACAACATTTACAAGTGTGTGCGATGCACAAGGTTCTATGGCTTTTCCGTGGTTGTGTCAATGTCATTCCGGATTTTCGTTGATGATTATGATGGGATGCGGTTTTTCCCTAACCGGTACTATATTTATGATATTCAGCACATGAAAGGGGGAACAGAGTTACATTAAATGTATATAGCATGTAGATATACATTGAAAGAATAAATGGATGCTGGTGCTGAAATTGGCGTAGTGAAACACATGCAACAAAACACAGTAATTTCATCTACGTGATTTCTGACTGCTTTTACAATCATGCATAATGTTAGTTGTAATGCCATTATCATCACCATACCACAAATAAGCGGAGAAATACATAATAAGTTCTACAACGTAGAAGGATGATAAGGAGGATTCATGTATGAATTATAATGAGGGGAAGAACCTTTATGCAACGATCTTAATAAAGCTTGTTAGTTTTCTCAAAAAAAGAGAAAGCAGTCACCGCAAGCCTTTCAAGTAGACTAGAGAAATGACTATCGTAAGTTTTTTATGAATTTATTTCGGAGTGAATAAACTCTAATAGTGTCTACAACAAAGCAACTCAACATGAGTTCTTCACAAATTTTGTATTTGCAACAAAGTTACAAGTCGAACCGACACAGTTTTCTTTCTTTTTTGCCTTTTTCATTTGGAGAAAATGACACAGTTGTGGTGTGGTGTATGGTGACATGGTGGCACGCTTGCTACACAAGTAAAAAGTTGCGAAAAAAATGAACGTTTATTGTAACAGTTTTGTAACTTTATACTGCTTTCCGTCTTTGCCTGTCATATTAATGTAACACATAGAGAACTTGATAATAGTGCTTTGAGGCATGTAGAGAGACCGGCTAAAGAATAAAAACCACACGTGGTCTGCAGTGTGGTGTACTATATTTACTGTTCTATTTGCCTCAGTTTCACCATTATTGGACTTTTATTACCTTTCTGGGTGCAAAAAATGTATTGATTAGGTACCAAAATGAGCACAAAACATTGTGTTCTTTTCTGAGGTCAGAATGATCAAGTAGAGAAGGCCGACAGGACAGGATATATCCAACTGGATACTTACATGCTTAAACGCAAATGTGAGAATCTAATCCTCTATGCTTAATCGATATCTCTCGTTAATAGGAAAAGCTTTTAGCAGAAAAGAGCTTAAAGTTCAGTTCAGTTCAGCCTGTTAAAAACTGTTGCTCTCATGCAATGTGTATGGTTTCAATATTGATAGATATATGTCATTCCATCACCACAAATTTTGTAGCTTTTTAGTTTTATTAGCTTGTACAGTTTGATCATAGGGTGAAAGCTAAAAAAATATCTTAAATTGCTATTACATGTGAGGTCACTGACATTTACACGAAAGACCTCTTTGATTTACTAGTATCGTACACGGACAGAATAAATCCCAATATGGATAAATGATAAAAGCAAACAATACCTTGTAAAAATATGTATATAAGTTATATTTACAACTTTAAAAAAATAAGCATAAATGTGTAGAAAAACGGATACTCTAGCACACGCAGTAATAAAATATACCTTTTATGTCTAAGGCAATGTATTTTATACCATTTCAGTCCATTAAAGTAACATTATTACTATCATTATTATAATAAATACATGTGATATCATTATAAAAAGAACGACCATTTTAGGTCATTGGAAATCAGACTTTTTACATGCTTTCGAGGTTGCGAAAGAAAACGCAAAAAAATTACAAAGGCGAAACCACCACCACATAAAAAGATAATAACAATGTTGTTGTTGGTGGCACTCGTTATTAATAGTCTTGAACTGTGTATGGTACTCTATAATGATGTTATTTTCTTGATTGTTGCCTTGCTTCTTGGTTGAATTTTAGGTAACATTCCTTTTACTGTGTATTTTCCTGTTATATATTATGATCCTTGACATGCATGGCGTAGCCATAATCCTCATGCGATCGAACACTTCGTTTCTCATTCGATTTCTCAGTTCAGACTCACATTCTTTATACTTTCTTTAAAAAATATTTGCAGCATGTTTTGCGGAATGTCCAGTTTTCTGTTTTATGGGTGACTTGTATATTTTACATCAATAATGTACATTGGCTAGAGCTCACGCAAAAGAGAAATAACATGGCTGGCTAAACTATATTCTTGTTTTGACTTTAACACACCCAGTCATAAAACAATTCAACATGAAATTGCGATGTGTTTTTTAGGTTTTAGCCTGTTGAGAACATGATTACTTTAATGCAATTTCTTCATTTAATATTGTTTTGAAGAGTAAAAATAAACACAGGTTTTATTTATCTTAACTTCTCGTTATTTACTCATATACAAACCTCTAATAAAATATTTATGGTACATTCAACAATGTTTTAAAATAATTTACGGATTGTATAAAGCTCTGAAAGCTAAGAAAATGTAAGAAAAAAAATTATTATACAGGCGAAGCTCTCTTGTCCTGTGTTCTTTTGTTTACTTATTTGCATTTTACATGTGTACACGTTATGTAGGGTAAAAGTATATTATTAACTTTCATTAGCATTAACATCACAATATCATGAAGAAACCACATAACCTATTATTCAAAGTAAAGTTGCAAAAACCCCTGACGTTCTGTTAGTTTTTGAGTTTTTCATTGCTTGTAAAAACATCATGGTTATTAAATATGCATGTTTATTCTAGAAGGTAGCGTTTGTGCTTTATATTTACTTTATCAAAATTACTCCTTTCTTTGCCCCCGCTCCTTTTGTACTTGCTCCCATTGAAAACAATTTTTTTAATATTGTTCGGTTGCAATATAAAATCTGTAAACTTGGCCGTATAGTTATATCAACGTACCATAGTTTACCTACAGTTTGTACATAGCTCTTTTTCTAATGCGAAATTTTTATTTTTTGTGGTAATGTGACATAAGTTTTTTAGATATAAAAGGAATCTAAATTTCGTATTAAACATGCATATGTAAAATATATATAAAGTTATATTTCCATGTCCGGCACTTTTGTGTACAACTTTTTTATGCACATAACGTTCACAAAGAGAAAGCTTATTTGTTTGCCGAGATGACGTTGAAATGGAGACTTTCACTTCCTCCTCCTGTGCCATACTCCTTTCATTTTCTTTTTACACTCTGAACTGTGAGCACAAATAGCAGCAGAAAAAAACATGTTCTATGCAAACAGCCAAACTGGTAAAGGCAAAACAAGTCAGTATGCTCACTCACATATGGAGATATTATTATTGTTGTTGTTTTTTTACTGTGTGCCTCTTTTTTTATCCTTTCAACTATGTGCCATGTGAAACGGGAATAGAAGACCTAAATATCGCATTCACTAAAAAACTACAGCATGTACGCAAATATAAAAGGCATGTCAGTTGAATGTGCAAGGCTTGACTTGGCTTTGGTAAATGACTACTGTCGTTCGTCGTGTACTGTAATGCTAGAATATTTTTCTGTACAATTGTGAATGTCTTTTAGAGGTAGTTTCTATTTCTATATAAAGTTAACAGACTTTTTTTTTCATTTTTGCTGATTGTGAATGGAATGGAGACAGCACTTACACCAGCCGTGTTGAGTTTTTTAGGATGAAAATCGATTTTTATTGCCATTATTACTGTATATATATATAAATGTAGGTACGTGAGGGCCATGTACATAATAAGTATTAAACCTTGCAGAGCCACGTTTTGTACCAGCACCCGTGCAAAAAAAGTAAAAAAGCGTAGGGCCATTTTGTCTCTTTATCTGTTTTTTGTTGCTTTGCTGTTGCTGACTTCACTGTTCACTTTCAACAACTGCTATTCAACGACAACAACTTCAAAATTCCTGCATTACTTTTTTCCTCTAAAAAGTCATCGGTACAAAAATATGTACGTTTACCTAACAAAGCCAACAACCTTTTTTGCAGATTTTTCAGTTGGTAGTTTTCGTTCCAATTTCTTTTGTCTTCACTACTTTTTCTCAACTATTTAACTGTATTACATTCGATTTTCTGAATGCGAAATATAGGACGAACGAGCTAAGAAAAAATAGTTGTACTAATGGTAATGCTAAACTTTTCGTATGGTAAATAGATGAAAATAGTGCAGTGCAAGTAGGCTTTTCATGTTGGTTAAATTCGGGTTACCACTGTTGCTGTTTAGATAGAGCGGAAGAAAAAGGCAAATTATTAAAAAAGTTGTTAAGATTATTTCCCATACAACTGCCACAAATATAGGAATAAAAGTTTGCTATACCTGTCCATAATCTGTAAAATGTAATATTTTAAACCGTGGATGCATTTAGTTCTATGTAGGCTTGTAACCACAAAAAAGTTTATACTGCTGCAATTTTTGAGTTGGTAAAGGATGTACGAATCGTAACATTTCTAGATAAATAGACAAATAAAAGTTGAACCTAATGAATTGCCACATCATGCTTTTATTACATGCGCATCAGTGAAATCTGCTTTCATAAATTCACCGTCATTGACTTTCGTAATTGTACACAAAAGTTGAAAATCAGTGGAAACTAAGTTTTTATTTTAGTTCCCATCATCATCATCAAGTTAGGTTGTAAATTACGAGCTCACTCCAACTAGTATAATGATGATAGAGGATAGTGAATTGCTCATCATAAGTGTTGTAGTAATAAAAGAGCGAAATCCCAAAACAAATCAAAATAAGTCAACTTATATCATCACAATAACAGATTGCATTTTATTCCCAGGAAAACAGCAACTTGATAGGTCATAAAAGGTAATAAAAATGGAATCCTGTCCTGGGTGTGTATATTATGATACGTGTGATTACACCCTATTAAAACTTGTGACATCCTACGTTATAGACGAGAATTGACATGTTGTCCGCAACTGCGCTTGACATCATCTTTTATTTATCAAACTGTTCCACTTTCCCTCAATTTAACATCTCTATTAATGAGCAAACGATTTATACTTTGCAACAAAAAAGTCAGTTCGCATCCAATCATCCGTAAAAAAGCGAGTACATCATTATTTCGATTTTCCTTTTCCACTCCAATTTGTTGTGATTGATACACAATGTTGTTACTAAAAAGCACATAGAACCTTTTGGTTCATAAACAAGATTATTACGAAGATGAAGCGATTCATCGTAGTTATAATTTTAGTTTGTTTGTCTGTCCGTCCGTCCGTCCGTCTGTC
>JAQFXM010000708.1:0-43066 GCA_034693345.1 Entomobrya multifasciata | reverse complement strand
ATTTCGAAGGTAGATTTTTTACCATAAAAAGGGTGCACAAGCACCCGATTTAGAACCATGAAAAACATTTTCCCTTTAATACCCCACAATGCCTTGCGCGTAGTTTCAAACATGATATAAACATATCGGTATTGATTTGCAGACAAAAATAAAATCCAACTTGGGGCAGTTCAATACACGCTGGACTCTGTCGTAGAAAGTTTGAAGAAGAGCTTAGATAGACGGTTTATTTACGTTGAAACTGCTTTCTTTTGGAGATGGTGGACAAACCAGGATGAGGAGATGAAAGCAACCGTGAAACGACTTGTCAACAACGGACAATTAGAATTTATCTTGGGCGGTTGGGTAATGAACGACGAGGCATGCAGTCACTATAACTCAATAGTGGATCAAATGACGCTGGGCTTAAGGTTTGTCATTTTATCATGTGGCTTATACATGCGTCAACCTACATACAAAATGATCTTTGATACATTCCCTCGACTTGTCGACTTTACAAAGCAATCTGTAATGTACTTCCTCTCATTATTTTTTTGATGTGAGGAAAAATTACGCAACTAACGCCTTTCTTTTATATATTTTTGCTTTCATTTTAATTATGTATTGTGCTCGTGTAACTGTAAAGCACATAAACCTGACTAAACTAAAGGCATGTGACAAGTATGAAGTAAAGCTTTCTCTGGTGTTACCTAAAAATTATATAACTCTATCAGTACTAATCATTTGCAGTAGATCATTGAAGACGTAGATAGATAGACAATTTTACGCCGTCCTCGTCTTTTTTTATTTTGTGAGAGGAAAAAATTCCGGAAATCTGTTTTTCCTGCAGTTGACATTCAAATGGTATATAAAGAGTCTATTTATACAGCCACTTTTGTCATTTGCTCTAGGTTCTTGAACGATACTTTTGGAAAATGTGGTCTTCCCAAAGTAGCTTGGCAAATTGATCCCTTCGGTCATTCGCGAGAACAGGCATCTCTCTTTGCTCAAATGGGGTATGACGGGCTATTTTTTGGGAGATTGGACTACCAGGACAAGGCTTTTCGAAAGGAAAATCATGACATGGAAATGATTTGGAGTGGAAGCCCAAATAACTTGGGTATGCTTGAAACTATTTTCTTGATAAATTCAATTCGTTCTGTAAAAATATTATCTCTTTGCGTGTACTTTGCACAATGTGTCACAAAAGTTTATGAAAAGCAAGGCAAAAAAATACCATGAGAAAAAGTGATAATTCAAAAAGATGCAAGTACATAAGAAGTAAGTATAAGAAAATGTTATGTTGCCTTAGGAAACGCCTCGTGGTTATTTACTGGAGCGCTTTTCAATGGTTACAATCCACCAGACGGCTACTGTTTCGATATATTCTGCGAAGATGACCCAATAAATGTAATTTTACTTTTAATTATAACAAATATTATCTTAATGAATGATTGCAAAATCAAGTAATCAAAATTGATTCAAACAAAATATTGTTTTGAATTTATTGCACTTGACGTTTTAAATTGAACTAAAAAATTTGTCTAGGATGATCCTAAACTTTCGGGCTACAATTTGGAACAAAAAGTAAACGATTTCATTGAAATCGCAAAAGAGTGGGCAGAGCCATATGACACTGGTCATGTTCTCATGACTATGGGCTCTGATTTTCAGTACATGGCGAGTCATACATGGTACAAAAATTTAGACAAATTGATCAAGTAAGAAAACATCTTTTTTCCTCAGCAATATTGATTTTGCTGGTAAAGATAACTTAGCAGTTGATGAACAAAAGAAAATGAAGCCGGAGAAGGCAAATAGTAACCATGTGTGTAATTCTAAATCTTGAATTCAAACCGATTCCTTGTAGATACGTCAACAGAAAGCAAATAACTAACTCGTCTCGAGTGAATTTACTTTACTCCACTCCATCCTGCTATCTAAATGAAGTTCATAAAACGAGAAAACCGTTATCTGTGAAGACAGATGACTTCTTTCCTTATGCCAGCGATCCCCACGCATTTTGGACAGGTTATTTTACCTCGAGGCCAACCTTCAAGTATTTTATCCAAAGAGCAAACAATTTTCTCCAGGTTTGTAAACAACTCGCCGTGGGAGCTTTCAGTGGCCATCCAAAACAAAGCATAATAGAAAAAGTTTGGACTTTCTCTGAGCCTGTGGCTATAGCTCAACATCATGGTAATCAAAATTATGATGGATGCCTACTTGGTCAGTTGTTGTGTTCCCGTGAATATTATTAATATTCTTTTTTTCTTGGGACAGATGCGGTATCTGGAACTGCTAAACAACATGTAACTGATGATTACTCCCTTCGATTGTCAGTTGGTTTGGCAAGCTGCGAAGATGTGATTGACGAAGGCTTCAGGTAAATGCTTTAAGAAATTTCACGTGTATCATGATACCCCAATTGTTTTTACAAAGGATGCATAAAATATGACAGCAACTACATTAACACTTGTAATACATCTACAAAGATGGATGGCTAGTTTGATTAATGAATATTTTTCCTGAATAGTTACATTTTTTCATAACAATATTTTCCATGTTTTACAGGAGATTACAAAAAACTAAAGAAACTACAGATGATGATGCATCCAATGAGTTTACAAGGGGCAAAGCAATGCAGAAACCTACCTATGAATTCTGTCATTTACTCAATATTAGTTCGTGTGCTCCTTCTGAAGCCATGAATGACTTTGTTTTGTCTGTCTACAATCCATTAGCCAGAGACGTCCACGACACTTACATTCGAATCCCAGTGTCAAGTCCACTGTGGGATGTGAAAGGCCAACAAGGTACACAATGTTAGATTACTGTTCATAGTCCATGTCTTCCTGTCTCATTTTCTTTTCGTTTATTTACTTCCATTTTCGCAAATACAAAAAAGTAGCCTCATGGTAAATCAGAGAATATTATGTCAATTTTCTATTGATTTTCATAGGTTTAATATCATCACAGATAATCAACATCCCACAACCAGTACTTGGAATACCTGGAAGAAGGAGTAAAGCGCTTTATGAGCTTGTATTTCCAGTAGATATTTTACCCGGATTGGCCATTTCAAATTTTCAAATTACGAGAAATACAACTGAGGAAGTACATTTGTTGAAGTTGAAATCCCAATTAAAAGCCATAAAAAAGGGAGGCGAATCATTTCGCCCTTCAAAGCACTCTGATAATTCTAGAGAAGATTTCATGATAAAGAATTCCAATGTAAGCCACGATCTACAAATACATTTATATTTCTCAGTAATCTGTGTATTAATATAGAATATGTTCAAACGTTCATCAACTTTTACGTGTTCTTTCAAGTGAACAAGAAACTCAATACATATTTAGCAGATTAATTCTCAGTAACAAAATTAGAATTAGTTCGTTCTAACCTGTTCTAAAAATGTATTCAAGTATCTATATGTACGATGCACTTAAGGGTGGATATATATAGTATTCACTCACGCGCGTGTACTCCGTGCTATAAAAGTTATAATTGCAAGTAAAATATAGTTTCATTTGGCGTCTTCTTGTTTTCAGGGTCTTGCAATTGTGTTCGATAGTATAAGCGGTCTAATGAAATCTGTGGTAAAGGGAGATGTGGAGGTTCCCGTTAACCAAAACTTTTACTACTACTTGGGAATGTCTGGAGATAACTCCAAGTTTGAAAAACGAGCATCCGGTGCGTATATTTTCCGACCAAACACTACGCTTTCTGGACGAGGCCAACCCATCCCGATTACAGAACGTGTTTTCAGCTATCAAGTTTACAAAGGTAATGCCATGACACTTGCTCATCATCACTTTTTTGTTTCTGCTATTTTTAGAACTATAAGAATGGGAAAACATTATAATTTCTATCTGATGAGATACTGATGAGTCTAGCATAGCAACCCAATATCTGTTATATAATCATGTATTCTAGAAATGCTCACATTTCAGCTCTTGTCATTGTTGTAGAAATTTAACTAGAATGGCTTGTATCAAGCCAACACACTTTACACCATTTGGTTATGGAATTAATTCAAAGCGTTCGTTGCAATGGTGGCACTGGATAATATCCAGTGCATATAGTATTGAACACGCCCACTCTCCTGCCTTGACAGTGGTTAAGATGCATAAAAGGAAAGAGATACAGTAAAAAAAAAGATTCCATGATTGTGTATTTCTTTCAATCCACCGTTCTTCCAATTTTATTTCTGGTCACGTTATCAAAGTTCAAGGCGGACTTTTGCAATTTTCATGTTTTTCTCATGCCGACTAACTCGCAGTTATATGCATGCCACAATGAGGTAGCGTAAGGAAAATCTGTTTTGACCGACTAGACACAGGAGAAAAGTTCTCTTTTAGCATGCACGACGATAAAATCTGTGTAGAATTTATGACTTCCAAAATTGTTGGTTTACGAACTTTGACCATGGCTTTGGCAAGTGTAAGAAAATACGATGGATTGTCCAGTTTCTTATTTTAGCATCTTGAATGCAAATTTTGCATGTGTTCCTAAGTGTAGCATCTATGACATGTTAAGAATTTGCGACACCAGAGCAACAAGAGTCACCGTTCCGTTCTTCAAGAAATGTTTTTGTCGATCTGTAAATCTTTAGAAAAAATGCATTCAAGTAAAAATGTTCGTTGATATATTTTTATCTTGTCACGTTTAGAATAATCGTGGATGGGTCGTAATGTTATATTTTGAATTTTATTAGGTGATTGCGTTACAGAAGTTCATCAAGTTTTTACAGAATGGATTAGCCAGGTAATTCGGTTGTATGACAAATCAGACTTGATTGAATTCGAATGGTTGATTGGACCAGTGCCTGTTGAGTAAGTTGAAATAATTCATGGTTTTCTACACTTCATACTTCCTATGGTTTTATTATCATTATATGGCAGTTAGATGACTTTGACGAGAGTCTAATGCATAACAATTCGATACGTGTGTTTTTCAAATAAACTAGGGACAATTATGGGAAGGAGATCGTAACGCGATATTCGACAAACTTCCAAACAAATGGGGTATTCTTTACGGATGCTAATGGACGGCAACTTGTTAAGCGGAAACGGGATGTACGGCAGACATGGCCCTATAAGGTAAGCTTATAAACTTACAATCATGTATTGACTCTAATCGATTTCGGGTTTGAAAAAATCAATACTTTTCTGGGTACTGGTACAAGTTGAAATTGCAGAAGTAGATTCGTCTCATGACACTATTTAGAAAAACTGTATGACTGTTACTCTACTTTGCTTTGTTTTTACTATAGAAACATGAAAACGTTTCCGGAAACTACTACCCTGTAAATTCTCGTATTCTCATTAGCAGAAACGAGGATTTATCTCAAAACGCACAGACTCTGGTGGTTCTCAACGATCGAGCTCAAGGAGGTTCCTCCATGAACGATGGTGAAATTGAATTAATGGTAAGGGTATTGACTACGAGATAACACGATTGAAGCGGTTGGCGGTTGCTCAAGCAACATATCTTGGTATCAAGATATCAGTGTAAAACAAACACTTCTTATCGGCTTTTCGTTGTTCTGGGTTTCAATAATTTTGGCTGCCATCATTCATTTCCATTTCTTGTTTAGTATTCTTGACACAGTTTCATTACTGAGGTTGCACAAGACATACGAATAAAGAATACGAAACTAGGCAATTCCTTGGGAGTTGGGACGACGTGTTAATCTGCGTTGTCCATTTCTGGTATGGTAGCTTCACATTTATATCTATGGGAAATTGAAAAGAGTAGATCCAAAGCCCAGTGTTTTCATTCAAATAGAATAGTGATGACAGTGGAGTTGTCATGTAGTTTTAGTGGGTTAACCTTAAATCCGATTCAAAGTCATTTTATTTAAAATAACACTGCAATTTTAATTATTTTAATGAGGTTTCTACAGTTACGCAGTACTTATGCAAAACTATAGGACAGATAAATTGTACTGATGTGATCTCTAAAATCGTCATTGATATTTATCTATATACAGCTCCACCGAAGACTTCTTTTTGATGACGCATTCGGAGTTGGAGAGGCATTAAATGAATCCGCCTACGGGGAAGGATTAGTGGCCAGAGGAAAGCATTGGTTACTTTTGGCTGGAGAAGGAACAGGTATGGGAGACTGGTGAAAGTTTTTTTTTTACATATTTTCCCTCAGTATTATGAACGTATGCAGACTTAGTAAATTTAAAAACTTGTTAAAATGCAAGTAGGTTATTTCTTGTTGAATATCAAATTATAAGAAGAAAAATAGTTTTACTTCTCTTTGGTATTTCTTGGAATAAGTTTTTAAATTTCCAAGCAAAGGGCTTTTACGCTTTTATTATCTTATAAAATGAAAAAAAATACGAGGGCGTTAAAGTATAATTGAATTCTAAAAAATGCAAGATCATTTTCAAGCCTTTTCCAGTTTATGCTATGAATATGTACATGTACAGGTACACATGGACCGGGAATTCTATTTAGTTTTTCGAAATTTACAAGCTTTAGTAGTCATTAAGACTTAATTTCTTTATAAATCAATTACACCTGAAGCCGTTTCTTTATAAATTCATTCATACAACAACGAAGTGAAGGAAGTTGCTACTACTACTACTTCCTTCACTAATTTATATTTTTCTGCGAAAATGAAAAACAACCTTTATCACAAAGTTGAACCTTTTCATTGATGTATGATTACAGTTATTTATCTTATGATGCAATACGTACAAATTAGATTACAAGTAAACAAAAATCGAATAGGCTCTATTAATTGGAGAGCTAATTATTTTTTATTAAAGTCATAATTGACTAAATCTAATTGATACAAAGTTAGAAAGAATGCCGTTCAATTAAGGGTTTCTTAGCATTATAAACTGCAGTCTTATTTTGTACGTGTTTATTGAAAGCTAGATATTTCTGTTTAATTCTTTTCCAACTCCATTCCTTTCATTTTTTAACTTTCCAATTGATTCTAAAAGTTGTAAAAACTTTCTAATTTGTATTGATGTTGGCATTGACACATCTTAAAACGTATACTAAAATCGTAAAAACTGGATGAAAAGAAATTTACTGAAGCGTATTTTTCTAGATGTTCCTGTATCCAAGCACCGAGAAGTAGCACAGAATGTGTTTATGGACAATGTTATGGGATTTGCAGACGTGAGTTTGTTGGAGCTTGCTGAATACTCTTTCATGCGAAATTCAGTGAGTACCAGCAACGTGGATCTTTCTTCACGTAAATCAATGGTGAGATTTTTAAACACAGTACTTCTATTGAGCTGGCCTTCTAGTTTTAAATACTAATGTAAACTTGATGGCCGATGGCCTAAGATGATATTAAATATTAGATCTGCATAGGCAAGTAAGTACATTTTTGTCTTCAATAAAATAGACTATTATGTGCCAGGGAGAAGTATGAGGCAATGAAAACTAAAAAGTTGAACGTGGTCAAATCAACTTTTCAATTAATTGCTTGGAAATGGCCAATCAATGAAGTTTTGTTCAATTTATTATGAATATTTTGGGGAAAAAACTTTAGAGTACTTCTTCACTCAATCCATCGTGAAAAATGATATCATGCTAAAAAGTTTCGTTGAAATAATCTTCGCATAATATGCAATTAAATATGGAATAACGACGGTGAAGGATAATCGCCCGGAAAAAAGTTTCTTTTAGTTTTCGTAACCTATTTAAAGACGTGATAAAAACTAATTTGGTAACAGTAAATCAAAATTTTGAATTGCCCAGAGCTTTTCTACTCTTGCTTTCTCGTTTGATTTATTTGGTTTGTGATGCTCTTTTTTCGAATTTGCTCATGGTTTTTTATACTAAAATCCTGGAGAATAATTGCTATGAGATGCTACATACATGCTTGCTACCTTGCAAAAAAATTGTACGTTACTAGTAATAAAAATTTTTTAGACTTATTTTACTGTTTGTATATTTTTTTGGTTTTTCACAGATCCGTGGTTTAACGAGCATTTTGCCTAAAAATATTCACTTACTTACCGTGGAACCTGCATCAGAGTTTCAATTTATTTTGCGCCTGGAACACTTTTATGAGAAAGGAGATGATCCAGTGCTTTCACTTCCTGTCAAAATTTCTTTAGAGGTTTGTTTGTTTTGTAAATGCATGTAGCAATTCTACTTACCTTGCCAAACCTTTATCAAAGTGTACCACCTTTAACATTACAAATTCTCATTTCTCCGAATTTTCCAGGAACTCAAATCAGCGTTACCATTCATAAAAGATGTGAAAGAGACTACATTGGGAGGAAACCAATGGATTGAAGACTCTAAAAGGTTTGACTGGATACCTAGAAGTGACCAGAACGTTGATCATAGCTCTATGGATGATTTGAGTGGTTCTATGAAACCAGAGGAAAATGTAATTCTGCTACGACCCATGGAAATTAAGACCTTTCTGGTTAGCACCTAAAAGTCATCCATGCAAAATTACATTGCCGCTTTGTAAAAAAATAAATTGCAAAAATCCGTCATAATTGAAATCAATTAAAACGCTCTTTAAAAGCAAAAAAGATGCCAGTACATATCAAATAACTTTGTTGAATGAATGTTCAATTTGTTTTATGGTTAATTATACATATGCAATTAATTCAAGTTCAATTTATAGTGAATGAATAATCGAATAACAAATGAAATCCATGTTCAAATTAATATGCTACATATCTTTACAAATATGATTTATATATGATTTATATATGTATTTTAATTTAAATCCTTGTTTTGTTTTACTTATTATCGGAGACATTGAATAAATATAAATAAATTTTATTTTCGTTTATCATTTTATCATAATATCCATACAAGCTAACAGGTCGTTGTCATTACCATTACATGTGCATCGGCATAACTTTTATAATAAAACTGCAACAATGCCTAGAGATTAAAGATTTTTAGGAGAAACTTAATCTAACATTTGTATACATGCTTGCATATAATGTAGCATTTCAATTTATATTAGGAATTACGAGCACTACCAATGCATACTCATTTTGTATTACTTGCATGTAATTCTGCTAATCCTTTATCACTAATCGTATCACGACTTACTCTGTAATCTCGGTACATGCTCAATGTTCCTTTTTCAATTAGGTACGTTCTCGTGGTTCCAAACAGTCTGCTTTCATTTCAGAGAATCCGTGTTCCACTTCCATAAAAATTTAGGCTAAACATCTTAATCGCTTACATTTCTTGATTTTTAAACACTACAAGTCTATAATACCCTTTCAAAATTCGTAAAGCTTTTTGGCAAATTCACAGGTACAAACATAGTCAATGTTCATTTTCGCTAAAATGAAAATTACTAGGTACATTATTAGGTATTCATGTTGTCAAAGTTGTTTTCACAGAAAATATTCTTCTTAACTTAAACATGTAGAAAAAGTCAATTTTGCACGACAATCGAATACAAAATGTTCAATGTGGAATGTTTTTTCTGTAGGGAGAAAGGAAAGAGTTCCGATCTGAGGATATGCTGTTTCAATGTTACAAAATTTATTCTGTGAGCTTAAAGGTCAAATCTTCCTCTCACATTTCTCCATGGTGAAAAATGAGTACTTTAGTTTAAAGATTTGGGCTGGTGTACTTTTTCAGGAATTGATAAATATGATGCTTCTTATTCTATTTTCGCAGGAATTAAACATGAGATGTTTTACAAAGTGGTAATGATTACATTTAGCAATAAATCATCATGTATAACACATTCAATTGCATAATTTAAGGTTACGTATGTATATAGTCTCTGAGTCAACTTCAAAGGGAATCAGCCTTTTTTGTGTCTGCACAAAAAATGTCGATGTTAACTTTGTCTGAAGTTGAGTTTCCTTGAGATATCACCTAGTATATTTACAAATTAGATACTAATGCAGACAGTTAGAGAAGACATGGGAAACCAGCCAAGTTGCAAAACTGTCCCTCGTCCCTCATGTATTTCTGTATAAGCTTATGGAAAAATGCACATAATTATTGACAAAGTAATATTTACGAAACTATACTTTCATCCTCGTTGAGTAAATTTATATAAAAAAGATACAGAGGAAATGCAGAGCGTAACATTGCCGTAAGTCAAAAGAACGAATTCTAGAATTTTGTGCATTGTCTATCGATTTTCTTCGAGTGAGTGCCAGCCAACAATTGGTGTATGCTCTTAGAGTTTTGTCCACATAAATTCATATTAATATATTTTACGTTTTTTTTCTTACTGCTTACTTTCCTATTCAATCTGTAGCGTCTCGGGAAAGTATTTTTAAAGTTTGGCACAGACTGTGGGAACATTACATGCGCTTTTTACGCATTTTAGCTCGATCAAAAAATAAAGCATCCAGAGTCCCGACAACACTTGAATTTGGAATAACAAGGTTTTTTGATACCAGGATGTGGAATATTTAGTGCTTATCGTACAATTTTACCATACCAAAAATATTCCTCATATTACATTCAAGAAAATCGTTCTTAGCACAAGCTGCTTAGTACATAGGTATCCCTTCGGTGACATGACATATATTAGCCAATTCGACTGTACAAATATACAAAACGTTATGTACAAAGTAAAGCAAGTTTTTCAAAAAATTATATATGATAGATAACGTTTCTCAACGGACTTAAGCTCCAAGATATATGCACATATAGGTTCGATTATAGGTACATAGTACATATATTATGTGTTTCTTTTCTTTCTTACATGAATGTATATGTATTAAGCTATATAGCTTATCTAGAAAAAACAATCGGGAAATACTACTGTAGACCCTGTGATACTAAACTCAATTTTATATCGTATTTTCTCCAGACAAAAATATATTACCTGTCGTCTAATAGCAATAAGAATGAAAGTCTCATGAGACAAATTCCAAATTCAAATCTTTTTTTTTACAAAATAAGGTGCCACGAGCTCATTCTCTGCTACACGAAGGAATATAGCATACAATTACTTATTTTTAAGTCTTTTTGACTAAAATAAATGATCCGGTTTTATCAAATTCACAAATAACCATTTTTATGAATATATAAGGATGAATCTCCGGATTTACATTAAATTCTATAATCAATATTTTTCTCCAGATATTTTGTTAGGCGTATAAAATCCTGCTTGTTTTGTATGTTTAAAAGATCTGCATTAACATTGTAATATGCACTTAAGCAGCTTTTCCAGTTTGATGAACAAAATAGTGACAACATACAAAAATTAGAGTTGATCGCAGTTGGGAAAGTTGTAGCTGAAAGCTGAGAGATCATACATGAATGCAATTGCATATACTTTTATTTCACCGCAATTCTAAACATAGTAATACTCCTCCCGTTCCATGTCATCCAGGCTTTGTGAGCAGTATATATCACTCTCGCAGGATGCATAGCAGGACTCTGAAAAACATATAATTATATTGATATCTATAAATTTTAAATCTTTATTCGATTCCATTTCAATTGGCATTTAATCAAATTAAGTGATTAAACACATGTTGTTTCAAACAATTTCGTGCATAGTATGTTCATATGAGCTACTAATATTAATAATACTAATGTTCTACAAAATCTACAGAAATAATGTCAAGTTTGATATGCTTATTTGTATGTATATCTTCAATGGATGTTTTATGCATGCATCCACGCCTTCGTAATACATTGAACAATAATACAATGAACTTACCGCTGTTACATTGAGTCGAGTCACTATCATCATCATCATTTTTCTTGGAGAAAGGTTGATATGACGAAGGCGTTACAGCATCAGGATTATTTGGGTCCCATACGATGTTACTGCTCCTGTCAATCTCAGAAGTTTGAACTGGAGAAACTGAATGTTTGACAAGGGTAAAACTACAGTTGTTGCTGTTACTATGTCCTACTTTTAGATCAACTTCATCTCTGCCTAGTTTCAGTATATCGTACTCTGATCCACTGACAAGGACGGTCTTTCTCTTTTTCGGTCGAATAATTGTTGAAGAAGGGATAATGGGTTCAGTGGTAAACACTCCTAACATGCTTACTGATTTTTTTACATGTTGAAAATCTTTCCTTTTAGTACTTTTATTACTTTCACTATCTCCTATAACCAATCTAATTTTCTTCTTTTCCTCATCGCAACCACGTTGTGGACAACTTCTAAGTGAAGCATATCGCGGCAATATCTTGCTGGGTAACAGTTCTTCATTTTCTCTTCTGTCTACATTTTCAAAATGAAAAGTGTTTCTCTTACTGCGTTGTTGAACGTCTGAACATCTACTTGGAAGGTAAATAGAGGAGTTCCCATCAATATTGCATTTTCTCTTTTTAATGAAGTTTAAATGTTTGCCATTGTGATCGGAATTCAATTCGTTACTGCACAAAGGGAAGGTAACTTTATTGAATGAGCTTGGTTCAATTTTCAACGAGTCGTCCTTATTCTCAATTGAGTGCTGTTGATGATCGTCGTCATCGTGCAAAGTATCAACACCACCGCCAAGTGTAAGGTCATCCGTTTCATCATTAGTGTCGCTCTTGTTGCTAGCGACAAGTAATGGCAAACTTTCACCAACTTCAACTGACTTTTTTCTCCATGAAAATTGAGTTCGATTGCCGTTGGAGTAATAGACGTCGTTAAAGGAAGTTGTTTTTGCTATCGTTAATGCTGACTGATGTTGTGTTTTGGATAAGACTTCGGGTACGTTTGATTTCGATGAAGTTCCCTCGTTCTGTCTTGAACATGAGCGATGAACAAGACAATTCTCACTTCTGAAAAACTTTTGTTGAATCAACTGCTGTCTCCTTTTGCGATATTCGCATAAAAAGAAGGAATATGAATTTTTCATGAACCCATTGTTCTTTTTCTGATTCTCGCATTTCAAAGTGGATTTGGAACGATTAACCTTTTTTCCTTTTGGGCTCGTATTAGCATCAGCATTAGCATCATCTGAGAAAGATAGAAGATACGCTTTGTCATACTTTTATCACTTTTTATTTTTTAATGCGAGTTTTCTACGTTCATTCTATTCCTACTTTAAACCAAATCTACAACTTAACAATAAATGTATGTGCTATAAATTGAAAAGCAAAGTTTTCTCCAGAGCTTGATTACTCAGCGTTTCATGGCTAACATAGCGCAGGTTGTATTTTATGAACCATCTTTAATTTAAGCGTGCTTTCCATTACTCAACTCTCATAAATGCATGAATGCATACTATAATGTCTCCTATTTCCCCTTCCGTTTTGTGCCATGGAACAAAATATATGTTTATTGGTATGATGGCTGTATGTTTGGAATTTTAATGCAAAATTATATGGCATACGGGAAAATAAGAACTTCACATCACAAAAATGCAAAATTTCCTCTTCTTCCAAGTATTTCCTGTTGTGCATAAAAGATTGAATTTTAACGAGTTAGAAATAAAGCATTACCTGAGACACCAGACGAAAGCGAGGCTTCGTTATGAGTGAGTACTGCTGTCCTTATTGTTGTTTCCGATTCAGAAGGTCTATACTTTCTTTTGGATATCCAAGCCCCTTTTTTCAAAAAGTGAACGCTTTGCCTGCATCTAAAAGATGTGTTAGGTGTTGTCATGGCAGAAAAGCTTGAAGCGGTTGCTTCTTGCTCATTGGCTGAACCCTTGAATCGTTGAGTGGATTGATGGTGTCCCATATTATCGTCACCCATGTCACATCTTCCAATACTGGAATTCGCCGCATTGTCCGAGTTATTTCCACCACCAGTAAAATGGCGCAATAGATGAGTTGGAATTTTTCCTTTAAATCCATCAAATTGCATTTTTTGGCCATCCAAGTGATATCCATTTCGATTGTAAGGTCGATTTTTATAAGAATTATTCCCTTTTGCTGTTACCACCAATTGAGTTTTTCGGTTTCTACCTGTCATCCCACTAGTGGTTGTATGCTGGTTATGGTGGTAAGGTCGGACGTGAGGATTATTATATTGGTAACGTGGGTTAAGATAAATTCCACTGGAGTTATTCCGTTTCCCCATGTATTGAGCTTTTAATGCAGCAAACGCCGTTCGGAAAAGTGGATGGGATAAACCATACACGAACGGGTTGTATATCACCGATGATTTTGCAAACAGAGCTGGCAAAGCAGTTGCCAAGGGGGAAAGTAGAGAAGCGTCCCCAAATTGACCGATCATGCTGCATATTGCATATGGAGTCCACGAAACTAGGAAGCATGTTATGATTGATAAAATCACCTGTCAACATTGAAATCATTTTATTACATATTTACTCAGAGTAAAATTCATTCAAAGTAAATTGCTCGAGATTGTTTCACTAGATGCTGCCAATTTCCCTCTGTCCTTGAAATATTATGATGATCAAAGTTGATTGTAGGCTTCCCAACAATATTTTATTAACTTTATATCTACATGTCTAGGGACATCAATGGAATTTACTTGCTTATCAAATATCTAAATATCTCCAAATTCTTCACTTTCACGCTTCTTTGTCTGAAGCTTGTGCAACCTAAAAGTCAACGTATGTTGAGGCGATGACGTCTAACAACTGATTTATTTTCCATTAGGCTAAATTGCGTAGACAAAGTATATTGCCCTCTCTGTACATTAAGAAATGTTTTGTTGAATAACCGGATAAGTACGTACTTTGAATCATCTACATTAGCGACTAGGGAAAAAATCAACTTTAAAAGACGATACCCTATATCTATAAACATTATTTCTCCATCATTCCATGATCTTTTCTAGTTATAAATATGTATTTGGTTTCCTTTGTTATGTGATATCTATGTTGTAAGTACGTAGTACCTCCTTAACTCACTATCAACATGCCTACTGCCTACTCTCTTTGTAATGTTATGTTTCAAGAGTAATAACAACGTGAGGTGGGAGTTGCTTTGTCTTGGTTTTTTGGTATTTCATATCATGCTGAAGTGTCACACATAATCCAAAAGGAAAACCTAATGCTTCTTTAGTCCAGGAATGTGTAGTTTATTCTAATAACTCTAGAAACCTATTATACATACTATGTGGGTTCTCTTTTACTGAGAACACTAATCTTCCCAGATTATAGTACGCTTTAACGGGTAAAAGTTTATGTCTGTTGACATGAAACAAGTTTTTTAAATCCTCGCTTCCAGAATATTGTTATTTCTTCGTTTTAATGGGTAACTTATGAAAGGGTTACATTAAAATGAGTTGTGTTTTCAGTGCAAAAAATAAAGTCGCAGATTGTTTTGTAAAGATCATAGACTGTAGGTCGTTAGTGGGAGCATGGCGGCGCTCTTTTTGGATAAAAGTTCAACATGATTTGGCACTGTAACTCCCTCCCACGAGAAATGAATGGGTGCCATGGGGAATTTTCCCTATGAACTTTCACTTTTGCTATGAGTATATGAATATGTGTAGGCACTTGTATTGGAGGAATGCGATTTTGCCTGTTGGCTGTAGGGACATGCTGGAAGATATACTTGCCTGAACAGTTTTGAGTTCACTTCGAGTGGGATGTTTCTTGCTGAGTCCACCATTTCTTGAGATACCATGCATGCGATATGACTGCTTGCAGAAAATCTGAAGGATTCCAACGTATGATATGATGATAACGGAGACTGGAATGGCGAAGCCGAAAGTCAGAAGGAAGATGTAGTATAGCCTATTTCTATAGTCTCGGCTTGTGTAATCCCAGGAACAAGAGGTGCCAATGCCTTCAACCACAAACTTGCTCCATCCCACAAAAGGGGGGAAGACAAGGAATAAGCCTAAAATCCATATGAGAGCGCAGACCTGTAATTTAAAAGAAAGGAAAGTCCTTGCATAAGTCAAAACCACGTTTTCTCTGCAAATTAGTCATTGTTTGCATCTGACAGTTACACAAAATCAATTTAAGAAGTTCAACATGTTTTGCAAGTTGCTTTATTACATAAAACAAACAGATATTACCACTACTGAACTCAGAAACCGCAGTATCGCATAATAAATAATTTAAAACCATGTACCGACGCAGCGTTGCATTTATTTAACTTAAGGTACATTCAAAATTCTGATTATTTCGTTAATTATTGTAAACTTATTTCATAAACCGAACTGGCAGCCTTGGCAAATCCTTGCATTTCGATAATCGCTTTTTAGAAAAACCACACAATGTTGTATAGCCAACGAATCACCTAAGCCAAGAATGTAAAATAGTTGCAACTACTGAAACATTTTCACCCTTCCCAGTAAATACAACCATTCCAAACATGACTTAAATTCAAATCGAAAGTGACCTTGAAAAGAATTAGGTAGAGATTTGCAATAATTATAAAAGGACCTTAATTTGTTTAGAAATATTTATTCTGACGACAGACAGTCCAAGAAAAGTTTTTAAAGAATATGACAACATTTGAGTGTGTTTAGAGAAAATTAACCCCTATGAAACTCACAGTCGCGAAAATATATTCGAGGTAATAAAATCCTAAAATATAATACTTTTTTTGCATAATAATTCAAACCCAGAGTTTTCCTTTTTATTTGGGATTCCACTAGTGCAACCGAGTAAATAATTTGCCTTGCAGGTCCGTACATGACATAAAAGCTGAATTACAATTACGTGATTATAGTTGTTCGCTACCTAAGTTTATTTTTTGAAGAGGAAATAATAAAAAATGTATTCAAAAAGGGAAGTGCGATAAATATGAATTGAGCTCAATGCTTTAGGCGTTTAACATAATGCTCTTGAGAAAAGAGGAGAGCTCTCTCACACAAATCATCCGAATTTTTTGAATTTTATGGTTTATGTACATATGAAAGACGAAGAACACAGCGCAGCAGAAGAACTGTAAGCGTATTTTCATAAATATACAGAAAGTTTTTTGTGCAAAAAAGGAAAATAAGAATTAAGAAAACGCTAAGGCAAGAAAAAGTGAGATAAAAGTTTGAGTTAGCATTGTTCGTCGCTACAAAAGAAATACTCATCTCTCATGATCAACACACTTGTGTACATAGTACATACTCCATACTCATCTAAATGGGGGAGTGAGAGTGACGAATCTAGCCAGTCACACTAAAATTTCTTTGACTGCAATAAATGAATGTAGATGGTAGACATAAGTTTCTCCTATCAGTTTTTACCTAAAAACGGAGGAAGTGGGTTTGAAAGAATGAAGAATTCGCTTCCTTTTCAATCCACTTTTTCGACTTGATTGTGTTGTTATGAGTGCTTAATTCTCCAAGTTTCAGAAAGTTCTTTGTTGTGAAGCATATAGAATGTGAATACATACACATATGTGAAGTGAATGGGATGATGACTTGATGTCAAATATGTCTTTAGGAATAATGAACTCATAAATGTTGTCGTCTTGTATATAGCTTCCGTCCTAATCATTTCGTCATATTTCATTTTCTACTTTGAAACGTGAAGTGGAAAATATTTCACATAAATACACGAAATTATTCTAAAAGCCACTGAAAAACAATTTTATCTGAGCACCCGAATTTATCTCTTTATCTTCAACAAAACTATTATCATTCACAAAATGTCATTTTAGAACATGCTACCAAGGTGCTTTTTTATGAGATGCTGGCTGGCGAAATTTAAGTCATGATTTTATTTTGAAGATGAAGGCTAATATATTATGATAATAAAATGTCTTGGTAAAAAATTACGGAATTTGACTGGTTTCAGCGTTGGTGGTATTTTATGCAGATTTATGACGGGACCTAAGTGGTTAACTATGGATATTACGACTTGAATGAGTAAACGTTTTAGGTTTATACTATAAAACACTAAATCCTTTGCATATGGCACGTGTTGTCTTATAAAATATAATTTAAAAGCTTCAAATTTCACAAGGTAATTTTAAGTGATTAGAAAATGTAATACAATCTTGTTAGACGAAAACAAACGATTTATCTGTCAACTTTGAAAATTGTCTTGCTTCTTCTGTCCAACTGATGTATACTTTATTCAGTGCCAAAATATTATCTTTTAGTCTGAAAGCTGGTGCTTAGATTTAAAATTCATTCACGAGAAATCGTGCAAACAGGATAAAATTTATAAATGACAATCAGAACACAATATGTTATAATTTAGAATTTAACGGGTAACTTCTAACTGCCACTTTACTTGACATGTCTCTGCCATTTTGTGCGTGTTGCTTGTTTAAACGTAGTAAAACCGCTTGTCATCGGTTAACCACAATAATTATGTATGGGAATGTTTATATTCAATTTTACTTATAATCTTGCCCTCAATCCATTTTGTAAGTAACCACACAAAAAACTATTTAGGCCTGCTGAAATTAGTTTGCCATATGGGTACAAATTTGTGAATATATTACGGTTCAATACTCATCTTTCATACTATATCCTAGGTTTCCTAGAACTGCATTGTGCTTGCAGCAAATGTTTTTTCCTTACAGTCGTTACTAAAATAGAAAATCACCTCCATTACTGTACTGTGAGTGACACTAAAACCAATTTTGTTTGTACTTTGATCCATTTCAAGTAAAAGTAGATTATGACAGCTCAAGGTGTTCTATCATGTTTGCACGTTTGACGTTTGCAGATGGCAGTATTCTTTACCTCCATTCACCTGGAAACCGTTTCCAGCGTAAAAGTAATATATATGTGTGAACGCAGGCTTTGTGTGGACAATAATATATTACTGTATTCTCGTTTTTCACACTTAGCAAGCTTTCACTCTACAAATAACAGAAAGTACGACGGCGGAGAAAAATGTAACACATCCTACATTGTTGAATGCAGTAACAAGAACATTACTGTATCCTATACTTTGATACAATACATTGAAGTGAAAGAAAAAAAGTCTTTACAGTGACGACATTCACATATTCGGTCTTTTAGTCGTCACTGTTGTCAGTAGGATCATAAAAATATGTCAGACAAATGTGTGTCGGATCATTGTGAGTGCAAAATGAAAGGAAGTTCTCCTGTCAGCACTTCATGGCAGTTTTATCATGAAATGACAAAATCGTGGTAATTTTAAGGAAAATGAACTTCTTTCTTGCTTCAATGAAAGAATTCATTAAGAAAGTGCATCAGCGCTTAGCACCCAGTCGTCTTGTATATACATATATATTTGTATATATATATTATATGTATTAAACTAACACTTTTTGTGATTATGTCGAAAAAGTTTTCTTCTATTAAAGTTTCAAACTTTTTGTTGACTCAGTTTTTAACTGCTATAAATTATCTTTCATAGCTATGGTTTATTTATCTATGTATGTATGCTAAAGTACGTCTAGAATTTTAGTAAAGAAAGCAATGCGACACAATAATTTATTACGGTGGCTATGCAGTCATGAAATCAATTGCTTCGAATTTTGTAATCTTATAGATGTTTAAGCATAAAAAACTATCGATTTTATTGCGAGATAATGTTTCCTTACACACCTCCCTTTAAACGTTCAGCATTTGTATATAGCATATTTCCATTTTCGGGTCTCTGTATAGTCTCTATTCTCTACATAAATCAGTGTCATTGAAGTGGGATACAATAAGGAGTCGGTTTTTTTGTGGAATGGGTGACACATACATTGTACATTGTTTGTTTTAATCGCTAGTTCGTGATTCTTTGATGTATAATAAATAATGAAGGTTCCATTTTTGAAAAAAACAAACATTTTACTTTAACAGCCATAATGGCAATGTTTTGAGTTGAATTAGCTTTAAGGTTTTATTCAGTTCATGTCAAGAAGTTACAATGGCACAGGAACATAATCTGAATTTTTCACGTAGTCTGCTGTAAGCTGTCATTACATTAATACTGACGTTAGTCACTTTGTAAATTCTTTAAATCGCATTCAATTCAACAAAGTCTAATAGTTACAGTATCCGCAAAAATAAACCAAGGTCAGTGAGGTGTTATTAAATTAAATGGATGTTTACTTTAAACGAGAGAGTTATTTTAAAGTTCGTACTTTATTACGCACGTGCATCGTAAAAATTTATTTCATTTATGTAACTTAAATTCTGACTGACTGTCTGAAATCTACCAAATTCAGACAAAAGTTGACCAGACCTCGAAAATGCGTTGGAAATTGTAAGTAAGAAAAGGGCCACTTATATAAGATGAGATGAAGTGTTACTCGTGTTTTATGATGCCTGCAGGTAAATTTTACTACAGAAGACGTCGTTTTAAAATTTAAAATGTACGGATCATAAGGGGTTAATGCCAAAAAAAAAGTTGTAAGCAGCGTAGAGTGTAAGATGAGCGTTAAAGCAGACTGCAATAAAACAACAAAATGGCAGAATCATCTTTCCCCAATATAATTTTGATATTTTTTAGAACTTCTTATTCTCTTGACATTTGAAACGGAATAAATGATTCACATGACCCTTTTCGTTTCTAGACATCTTATATACGTTCGAGAATTACAAGTTTGAAGTTCAGATGGTAGTTTGTGAATATGATAATCGTAAAGAATGCTGTTTCGATATAATGTAGCAATTTTCATAGGAAGAGTCATTGAATGAAACTACCCTGACACACTGAAATGTAATGAAGTGTAAAATTGTCCTACAATATATACTGCCCAAAAGTTTGACAAGTGTATACTTAAATTGTACCCGTTACTCTAAACGTTCCGTATAATTTGTAAAATACAATTCATTCATTCACACTGGTATACATATATTAAGTTACAATTTTCCGATCCGTTCTACAAGTGCTTTTCCGATGCTTTTATGTTGGTACATTTTTCTTGGGATTTTACGGCAAAACGCATGACCCAGCATTAGTCAATATTCGGTTTATGACTGGAAGCGTGGGACCCTTTTAAAATATTTTTGAGAAAGGTAAATCGGTATAGTTGTAAGAAAAGCGTTGAAGCAAAAATTGTGAGTTTTTACACATTCGTACCTTTTGCAAATGGAAAATGATTTTTGTCGGTGTGGTTCGTGTTAAGTGTATCACTATACTTTACTTCCATTTCGGTAGTAAGTTTTGCATTCAGTTTTCCCGTTATCTTCTCAAAAGTGTTAAAACACTAAAATGGTATGCGTTGGGGTTGTTAGCTTGCAATTCAACTATGTATGTTCAATCTTTAATAAACTTTGAATATCCTTACATCCGCCTGTAAGGAACTGATTGTAGGCAGAAAATGGGAGTTTTCACATCATAATCGTAATTTCAGATTTAGAATGAGAAGGCACAAAAAATGGCATATCTCTTTTAAAACGATTATTACAAAGCGTACAGAAAATATTAACATAATAAAGCTAAGTATAATGAAGTTTCTCGAAATTTAAATTTGTTTCTTGCAACCCTTCGTCATAATATTTTTGTAATAAAATAGTTTCTTTTTCCAAACACTATAAATATGTATCTGATTAACAAACTGATGTGAACTATGGTCCACATCTTAAGATTTTATGTGCTCTAAGTAAGCAAAGCGCTATGAATAAATAACCTTTAAATTGTTTTTAAGTAAGTTTTGAGACAACTAGGCAATTTGAGACTTGTTACTTTTAGTACGACTACGTGCTTACTAAATAGCATGAGAGCTTTTTCTAGACATTGTAATAATCGTTGTTTGACGGTAAACGAAGCGTGATGGAGAAGATATTTGTGTGTAGTTCTAAATGATCTGGTCTATATGGTCATCTAGTCATATAATACATTGTACCGTACCTTGATTTATATGAAATTAAAAAGCGAAAAATTTGAAGAGGGAATTCGAAAATTCGATCTCATTTTCCGTTGGTTTACTACTGATGGTCAAAACGTGACTAAAACACAAAACAAGAAAGATTACAATGTATACTACAAGGTTAAGCAACAACAAGAAAACAAAATTTAAAAATGGTGTACTGCTATTTTAGCTGTAATTATAATAATTAAAATGATTACTCAGAATTTTTAATCAAATTTGGAGTAAATTGTAGCAAAGCTTGTTTATTTTAATTTTAGGATAGAGTTGGTTTCTAATTTCTAGTATTCATGATAAATTCAAGAATTTTTAGTTGCATATCACCATCACTGTGTCATTCACGAAATTAGTTTAGATTTCTAATACATTTAATGCCATAGTGACTAAATACATGCAGGTAAAATATAAAACCTCAACTAATGCAAAATTGTTTTGAAAGATATTGCAATGCCATTCGCATAATTTTTACGAGCTACTATTTTAAAACTAACCATATATGTAAACATTTTCGAAGAACAAAACCAAGAAATTCGAGAACTAATCCTTGCAAAATCGATCGGAAATACATTCCATCATTCAATCCATTCTTTTGCATGTTTCAATGTAAAATGTTTCTATATCGAAAAATCTAATTAAATATAATACGAAGAGACGAACACAATACCTTTAGTATGAATTAGTTGATACCACACTCGTGTGCAATGAAATCCACAATGGTTTTTGTTACAACTTGCAATTATATTCTAAACTACAATTTATTTCAAAATAATGAACAATTAAAATGTTATAAACCTTTTCATCTAAAAAAATATCGGAACGGAAGGCTTGAATAATACATATTATCATCTCATCAAAACCTCACACACAGAACAGTTGAAGAATTTCGACTCAGGATTTGCGGTTATGATTCGTCTGGATTTATATTATGGTCTAATTCTGAAAGGTATGCCTTGCTACCGCATATTATGAAGGTTAAATAGTAAACAATATTACAATTCACATAACATCATAAATCAAAAATTTCAATGTTTCCTCTAAATATAAAAGCTAGTTCAATTTGTCCGAGGCATTGTACATTTTGTACATTCCCTTTTCGTACATTTATACATCTTGTTTTATGGGACCAATCTTTCTTGATTCAAAATGCCAGCAATCAAAATCTACTGATAACGGATTGTATATTATTATTTATTACTTTTTTATCTGATTAATGATCGTGTATCATTACATCATCAATGATACATCATAACTGCAATCAAAAAATCGTAACTGTTTGCTATACAATATAAAGTACGCATGAAAAGTTTTCGTTCTGCTTTTAACACGCCACGATGACCGTGAGCAAATCATAAAATGAAATGATGGTATTCTGCGTGTCGTCAATAAGAAGCATTTGAACATTATGCCATCGCATCTTACAATTGCAAGAAATAAAAGTATTATTGGTGCAATTCATTTGATTGAGAGGTGGTGGCAAGGAGGAGAGATACATATTATAATGGCCTTGCAATCACTAAAAATGTCTCGCTTCGAATAAATCAGAAGAAAAATCATTTTCATTTCGCACAGTTGGATGCACAAAAAAAAACTTTTTGATTCTACCTGACCATGAGTTTGGATCTTTTAGAGCTATAATATGGTATATTATCTACCATCACTCGTTATGCATACTTTTATAAAATAGCATACTATTACAGTATTCTAGCATCGAATCAGTATTATTGTCAAGAAATGAGTTTTCAAATTGGTGGCAAAATAACCGTTCACTTTTTCAGGGTTTGGGAATAATAACAAAACTCTCGGAATTATTACAAAAGTTTCAGGTTCCTTTATGCAAGCACATATTATGCAATAAACTGCTACTTTTTAGCAGTAAGAATTATACTGGTTCGCTACAGGCTGTGGGAAACATGTAGTTTGCTCCCGTTACATTATCGCATGCTTTCTGCTCAACAACTAAATTTCAAAATGCCAGGCAAACAAAAGAAGCGCAAGAGTGATCATGGCCTACAAGCAACTGCAAAAGACTTTTGCCTGCAGTCGAGTCGGCAGAGTATTTACTATTTACTGTCTTGAATCCAAATAGCGTGGAAACAGTTGCATCTTCTTATTTATTGTTTGTGTTATTACCTCGCAAAATTGTTGTTTTATACTTGTTTGTAAAACTAGATGAGTAGAAATTCGTGAGTCTTTTTAGAGATGGTTGTTATTTTTTTGCGAAGTCTTGTTCAAGTATATCAAAAAATGTCATTGTATAGTGCTTACCGTGTTCTGTATCTTGCAAATATGAAATACAAAGGCCCTTTAGCAAGTCGAAAACTTTCGCGAAAAGAGTCTTCTTGAATCGTGTATGTTGAAGGATGTAGCTATTAATGGTTATTATTTGAACGTTCTTTATCTGTAAATGGCAAAGATATCATATTTTTGCGCCCAATAAATGTTAAATGCATCTGTTCTTCGACTTTGACAAATGTAAAACAAACGGCCAAAAGCATTTTGTTAGCATGTTTTTCACCAAGCAGAAATAAAATTGCCGTAAATAGAGTTGGTGTTTGTCTGCGTTTCTTCTGATGTACCTTTTGGTAAAGTATTCGTAAGACTTCTTTTAATTTTTATGTTCACATGAACATGTTACCCAACTGCATTGTCTGTAAAATTTCTTCTTCTTCATTTTTGTTGTTTTCAAAGGAAAGAACAACTTACAGGAAAGGATGCGGAATTTTTAAAGCAAAGGTCTAAAAGAAGAGAGACAAATTAAGCTTTCTATACTGGTTTCACACAGACAGTAAACAGATTGAGTTGAAAAGTGTATCTTGTTGTAGAGACGGTGTGTGTGTAATATTTTGGAGTTCGTAAAGTTACAACTTACAACAAGTCATTGCAGCAAACGTGCACGTAGAGAATGTAGAATTTTACTGCACTGTTGTCTCTTTTGTTGGCTAAAACTGTCAGCATCAAGTGAATTTTATTGTAATGATCTTTACGTGCTTGCAGCTTTCTATTTGATGAGGATGAGGACTCGTTTACTGACAACCCTAACCAACAAAGCCACCATTTATGATGATGATAGCGACGACACTTGCGAAAATGAATTGCCAGTTATAACACGCTGATTAAGTCCTAGAACACAAAAGTGATGATTTATCTTCACTGGTATTCAGCATCATACGCAAATCTTAAATACGATACAGCAAGCAAATGGCCAACTTTCATTACTGCATGCTTATTAAAACGATTTTTTCATTCATGTATATGCATGTCATTTTCAGCTCATGATGATTCATATTTTATTTATATCCCTTGGTGCCTCTTTCTTTCATGAAACACATTCCAGCACATACAAAATATATGGCGTTCGTAAAATGCGTACCGCCGAGAACGAGAATGGCACAAGAAAATGTTTTGATGTTTGTTTGTGTATGTTTTCGGAACAGAATAGTTCCCAGCTTGACGTATCGTGTCATAAAGTTATGCTTCCAATAGTAAAGCAATTAATTATAGTAGTAGCAGTAAGCTTTTTCTAGTTGTTCAAAAAGTCAATTACCAGAATAAATCTAGTTTGATATTATTTACCGGAAGTCTAATAATAGCAGTCGGCAAAGTTTGATGTGAGATTGGTTTCTTGAGATACCTAGTGCCCTTTATAATGAAGTATTTGTAGCGAGTAGCACATTCATTTCTTAACTTCAAATAAATTGTGTGATTGATTTTCCAAAAGTTTGTCTTAAGAAACTGTGGACATGTCTTTACGCACAACTGCCCTTTATTTTTGTGTGTCTCATTGAGTTCTCACGTTGTATTGCTACAGAAGTAACAAGCCGAGAATTGGTGCATTATGTCAGATCTTTAACTAGCCATAATCGTGATACTTTGTAAAGTCCTTCAAGTTTTAATGACATTGTTTTCTTGTAAATGACGGTGATAATTGTTGTTCTTGTGAACGAGTGTCTTTACTAAGAGAGTCAACCATTTGTAGCAAGTACGTTTTTGTCAGGAAACTAGAATGGCTTATCTTACCCCATTAAGTCAACTGTGTTATGATCCACGCAGGATTAAGATATTCCTGTTTCATTTCACATATAATACATAGTTAAGCATTGTGACATTTTCTTTCAAGTAAGTATTTGTTGTGCTGTGAAAAATATTTTGGTTGTAACAGGTGCTGCTGGATGATCAGATAATATTTAAAATGAACGTTTAAATATATTACTTTGAAATATGTAGGTTAAACATTGAAAACTAAGACGGTTTATTCGTATTAATCCACACACTTTTTGCAGATATTTTTCATTTTAGCCGTTGGTTTCGAAAATTATGACTATTTAGGTCTGATCCATATTACTCGTCTGCAAATTTAGTATTTAGTTTTTCCTCAGACTTGCTATATGTTTATCACTTTAATGAACGTGCAATGCAAGTTCCTGTGGAAGAATACAGCCTTAATGACATAAAAGTATAAATAGTATTTTTAACATGTGTCATCCCTTTTTCAGCAGGGGTTGTCGTATAACATAGTGAAGCGAAAGAGTGTACCCCCCAACGTAATATTTCATCATCAATCAACAAAACGTGTGTGTTGCCATTGAGTGACTCACCACAATTGTTTACCATCACCATATCACATATACCCTACCCATCCGCTAGCATTTACAATAATGACTATATAGGCGTATGACGCTACGACTCTCACTCAAGCGTTGATAAGATATACAATGATGACGATGACTAACAATCAAGCTCGTATATGCGGATACACGCAAAAATGCACGTGAACAACAGCAGCAGGCAGGCAACAACAAAATAAAACTTAGGCTCACAAAAAGAGTGTGTGAGTCTAACTATTTCTACCTGTTGTAGGACCATCCGATCCTCATCTTTCCCCACTGCACTAATAATCAGTACACAACCTGGTATACTGATCAGGGTGTAACATCAAAGGAGTCAAATGCGTTATTATTCAAGCAAGTGAAACGAAGGGTGAGTGTGAGTATTGTAAATTTTTCAGTTGCATTACATATAGCATTAATGTGTGCGATGATGCTACGTATGTAAAAGTATTCTTTTATAAAAGTACCATTTTTTTGTTGTTAGCTAGAGAACAATTATTACTTTTGTACGCAAATACGTACATGTGCAGCAAATACCACATCCGAAAGTGTAACACCTGAGGGTCTTCCGTTGTTGCTCATAAAAGGTGTCGAACTATTTACTGGCTGCGTGTAACTGAATAGTACGCTCTTTGTATAGAGTATAGTATCTTGAAAACACATACATGAGCTAACGAAGTGAAATTCTCAACAACTCGCTCGTTGCATTTACTTCAGCCTCTTATCGTCTGTAGACTGCAGAGAGTAAAGTGATGTGTGTTGAGGAAAGGTGTGTGTGAACGTGAACAATCTCCGGAAGAATTTTCGTGTTACAAGCGTTTCCGTACAAAACTGTAGTTTTCCTTACAAGTAGTCATGATAAAATATTTATGGAAATTTCCGAAGTAACTGACAAATTGCATAAAATTCACCTGCCAGTTTACATGTCATAGCTGCATTTTCTCACATGAAAGAATCCTAAATCCTAGTAAAGTGCTATTTCTAGACAAAGGATTTTCTGGGGACAGCTTAGTGCATGGAAAAACGTGATCGTTTATTCGTTTTGACATTTTGTGTCTGTTGACATTGGGTTTTGTTGAAAACCGTGCTTGTTTTGAAAAAGTGAATCATGCTTCAAAAACAAATCTTGGTAAAATAAAATCTGAACACGAAATCTGAAAGTTGAAATCTTGTCAAAGGGTGTTTTTATTCGTTCGTTTGTATACCTGCTTTTTATTCAGTTAAGCTAATCAACTCACAGTTGCATGGATCTACTCTTGGATGTGTTAACGTGTCAAAAATATTGGAAATGTGGACGTAAAATCAAAAGTGACCCAGTCTCTTCCATTTTTATAGAAGAAAAGCTTGAAAACGTATTGAAGGTCTTTTAGTTATGAGTTCTGAACAAAGTTTTGAGTGACAATTTGAATTTGAAAAATAATTCGATTCGATCGTTCGTGTTTTCATTTCTGCATTTTTGTAGGACAAATTCAAGACTAGACTAAGACTACTACCATTATTCACGTGCTTACATTCCATCATCCAACTATACAAACATAATATTATATTCAGGTCCAATAAGAGCGAACGTAGATTTATACGTCAAAAGTGTATACCTGTTTGGCTATCATACTACACAAACAACTAATAAAGGATTTATTTTTGCTGTCGAAGCTATTTGGATGGAGAAAGCTGCTATATAGCATATTACAATGCAATGATAATATTTTTCCAGATATACTTGTAAACTGTAATGTATAAAAATATTTTGCAGGGACCAGACTGCTTTGCTATTTGTTCACCAAAAAACAATTTTTTGACTAGAGAAGTACACACTACTTTACTTTTACCTTAACAATTTTCCTCTCAAGACGCCACCTTCTTCAAGTTCTCCTACACAAATTGCACTAACAAGATTTTTGGCTGCGGGTGAATTCAGCAATTCAATCAAAATGCCTTGGCAAAATACATTGAGGGATGTAAGAATCCAAGTTATCCAGGAAACTCGACGACTGAGTCGGAGATCCGCCAACCTCGTTAGTTCTCAGTGGTCGAAAGTTAGAAGGTTTGTGCAAGCAAGAAAAAGTTCCACAGGGAGAACCGTGCCTGCAGGAAGCGATTCCACTCAAAGGTATGCATTACATTTTGCTTTAGCACGTTTTCATCTCAATACTTCTTGGAGATGATAGACAGCGTTTGGTAAAGAAGTAATTAAAATAATGCATTTCAAGTAATGAAAGAAAAAGAAGCATGCATGTATTTCATACAATGCTTTCATAAACCATATTTACCACACAATGTAATCTAGCTAGCACCTACATTCCATTCAAATACAATATTTGCAGATGGCCTTGAACGATCGACTTATTTTGTGCTAAACAATGTCAGCTTATTTTGTTGACATTCATTAAACCCTTCTTTAGCTTTTATCAACTTTATTATGGCTCGAAGGCACACGACACAACACACATATGTATGTATATGCATACATGTCAAATGTATTTGAAGATGCAGACCGAAAAATCTTTTAAAATAGCCTGAAATACATAATTACGTATGCAAATATGTAACTTGGATAATATTTTCTATTGTAGCGAAATTTTATGAACATAAACATGAACGTTGTACGAGATAATAATGCTAGTTTTTAAGTGGTAGGGAAAAATAATGAGAATGTACTAATTATTTTTTCATAGAACACAGTAATTTCATAGCTTTCATAATCTATCGAATACCAAATCGCGTCAAATGATTACAAACTCATTATTTCCCTCGAAACTACAATGAATCCTCTCCAAAGATTTAGAATGACTCGCAATGGAAAAATATCGACTATGTACACAAAGTTTGAAGTAAAGTTGTTTTTGTATTAAATATTGCCAAAAATTGCCCAAGCGTACATAAGTTTACATGTGAGCTGAAGTAATTAAGATCAATAATTTCAACAACAATGTTTGGGTTCCTAACATTTCGTATTAAACATTACAACGAAAGTTCAACATTTCTTTGTTGCTTTGCTTTGTGACGTGACGCACCTAACATGCAAACCACAAACTACTTAATAATAATGACAGTAACTTTTCTCAATTGATACACTTGAAAAAGCAAAAACAAGTATCCAAAAAATTATCCTCATGTTATGTTGCTATAAGGTTTCTTTAATCGTATTAGAATCTACATTATTGATCAGTGATCATGAAAAAATACAAGCAAAGTATTAAAAGATGCAAGGTCATTTAACTTAATTGGTTGTCGAATATTTGAGCAACATTACATGATCAACAACCAAATTAAGATTGAGAAGTATTAAAAATGACCAGTTCGGCCACAAAGCCACTACTGCTCACATGTCGATAATGATGCATTGTTTTCTTGTGCACGTTTTTAATTCAGTGGTCTGGTAGTGAAGGTACAAGTTTACAAAGTGCATATCATAACATAACAATGCTCATTTTTACTGTTTGCTCAAGTGTTGCTTGTTCAGCTAGCGACGCATTGAGATATCAACATCATCGTGCTTTTATGTACATTTCATTTATGCACAACAACCAGTATCATCAAATAATGCTAGTTTAAATGTAAGAATAAGTAAAGGTATGTTCATAAGAATAAAATGTCCCAGTGACCCAAATGCTTTTTATACTCGCATATGGCATCTTTAATATATGTATCTGCAGTTTTAAATCAAGAGCTACCCCTACAATGCAATGCGGTGTAGAGCTTAAGGAGATAGCAGCAGATATTATATCGTTTTGTCTACTAGCTGGTGGTTTTACCCCAACTACTACTGCTGCGGATATAAAATGTTGCAGCGACGATATGATATGATGTGACCATGATGCTTAGTTTTCTTTGTAATGTAACAAAGAACAAAGTAAAAGATTGCAGTTTTAACTTTATAGTGAAAAATTCATAACATTTTATGAATACGTTTGCAATGTTGCAATCGCAGTCCTATGTGTAAAGTTGGTACTTAATGCACAATGATGCGGACGTTCATACGTCATGTTTTTGAAAGTATACAAATCCATAAAAATAAACAGAGAAAAATAAACATAGTTGGCTTTTATCTTGATTTTACATTTTTTGCTTTTTTCATTGACGGCAATATGTTATGGTTTTTAGTGTTAGAAATTCATGAAAAGAAAAATTCTCTAGAAAAAAGTATTTGAAATTTTGTGGTTGTTCACCGCTAGCGTTGCATTGCAACACGCTAACGCTAACTTCAGACAGTAACCGTCTGCTAACCGTGCATACTCTCACAAAGATAGGTGCAGCGCTTTGAATGTTTGAATGTAATGATGTAAATGTAATGTGATATCCATTGAGCATTGCATATGCAATAATATAGCATGAAAACATATTTAGAAAATATGAACCCTTAAGCGACAGCCTGCAGGAGAGATAAGGCTGTAGTTTTTTCTTACTGATTGTCTCCCTGTGAGGAGGACTGAGGAGAGCATAAAGATAGATTAGTGTTGTTGTTGTTCAGTATATATCGTATAGTAATGAGGTATGCAAAACTTGATTATCTGTATATAAAGTTTTGTGTAATTTATATGGTAAAATATGATAATAATGCTTAATGTTGGCTTGGTTTATGCATTTCAATCACCTCACCACACGATTTCCTTTCACTTCTCTATCGGTACATGAGTTTTTTCGAGACGATAAAGCCAAGATTCACGAATCAGGATGATGACAAGAAAGTGCTCGCAAGGCAAGCCCTATTTCGTTATCTTTCGTTTTACTGCTTGTCTACTCTCAATTCAGGAGAATGAGAACCAAGAGGAAACTGTGTTCTACTGAAGAAGAGAGATATCTCCTTGTACGAGAGTATGACTTCAGATTTGGCTACAAATGCGCATTCAAAGATTATACTGAACACTTGTACAAGAGTTTTTGGCCACAAATTAATCATTAAGAGGCGTAATGAAAAAGTAAAAACATTCTTCATTTCAGGATGACCCGAATCATAATTTGAAACCTATTACTGAAGTATGAACATGAACACTTTCTTTAAGTATAAATTAAGTATATGGATAGAGAAATCAAAACTTATGTCCTATTTCTCTGATCACTCTTTATTTTGCTAATTATGTTAGTTAATGACAATCATCTGGTTAAACAGTGTTTATCTTTTGAAATGGTCTAATGTAATCAGTTGATGTTTTGGAGGCTTCTGGCTCTAAAAAATCAAAACGAAAATTTAGAGCTATTTCAGGGAAAACATATTTTAATAGAGTTTCGATTTTCGATATGAAATCACACAAATATATGTTAAGGGTTACTTCATCATTTTCAACTTTGGTATGTACCGGTCGTGTCATATCGTTTATGGTAACTAAAATCTTTCCACATAGTACTAATTACTACCATCATCGTTTTGCAGTTCTCTGATTGTGTAATCTAACCTGTCAAAATATTTAAACAAAACCATGGATACTTGAGTTTTGAGTGCTGATTTGATGATACTTGAAGTTTGCATACCGATACCATCTACAGATTTCCTCAATTGATAATGCCGTCTGTTCTTCAACTATAACTAGCTCATGAATCAATAATATATTTGTATGCATGACTCATTTAGTACAATAATGAAGGAATACAGTGATGAAAAGTTGAGATCATTAACAGAGTTACTCTTGTTTAAATTGTCTGAACTATGTAAGTAGAAACAAAAGATGCATATCACTAATTAGCGATGAGCAGCTCTGTAGACTATAAAAAATTGTTGGCCATGCCATGACTCATAAAATTTACTCACACAAAATTCACATTTGTTCACCGGAAGAATTTTAATGTATTTGAATTAGAGTAAATTGATTCGACGCTATTTTATGATATATAAATATAATATATTTATCTATTAATGATATAATGTATAATGATTTCATAAATTAGGTTCATGTGCAACTAGTCACAACGCCTCTTCAATCAATACAATTTTAAACAGACTCACTCAAGCATTTCAATTTTGTTTCGATTGCAATGCAATATTGAATGCTAGCCATTGCCAATGAAAATTCCGCAAATATTTGTAGATGAATACAAACTGGAAAATATTTTACAATTATTTTTTTGCTATCTTTTTTCAGATCCCAGACAGAAACGAAACAGCAAGCTCCACTCTACAAAATCATTATGGTTGGAAGTGGTGGTGTTGGGAAATCAGCTCTTACGCTTCAGTTCATGTATGATGAGTTTGTCCAGGACTACGAGCCAACAAAAGCAGATTCTTACAGAAAGAAGGTAACACAATCAGACACAAGACACCATATAATATGCCGAATGCCCATAATGCCCAATATTATTGATCGCTATCCGACGTTGCTCAAAAGTAAAGCTGCACAGGTTCTTTACACATGTGCAACAATAAAATGACTTAAGTACCTTTAATTAATTATTCAAGAATGAAGTTTTGTGAATGCAACTTTTCGTTCTCCCTGACCAACCCAGCTCAAGCTCATAGTAATATGGGCCAATATAAAGTCAACCTACAAATCCTGTAGTGCATAAATCATGACTCGAACATGACTAAAACACGAATCACTTTCTAGTGACAATGAGGCAAAAGTTTTGAGAGACAAAACTCATCTAAGACATGTTACCTTTCTCGACCTTCATCTTTCGGTTTAAGTAAAGTATATGCTACATGTAGGCGAATCTCAAATAAATTATATGTTATTATATGATTTTTAGGCAGTAAGCTATTGTTGTGCCACACAATGTGTTGTTACTCTGGAACAATGCAAATAAGGACTGAGAAAATTTTGGAAAAATGGCATACATGTGTAGATCTAGTAAATACATTCATATAAATGTATTTGTGTATATTCGGATCTCAGGATTTTCTCAAGTTTAGAGCGTAAGCCAAGCACAAGCGCGCAACTACGTGAGGCAATTTTCGTCCTTAATCAATTCAGATGATGTCATTTTTTAGGAAGCTAGGGCAACAGTCAAGTAGAGAATCATTATTACATAAGTGTCTCCACAAGGACAACAAAATTCCTGTGTGAGATGAGTTGGTGGATATTACAGCACTTATTACGGACAACTAAACAATTCTAATGTCGTATCATTTCTGGCAGACATTTGCTTTATTTTTAGGCATTCAAAGAACATAAGTTCATACTTTTAATATGGATGCTACAAAAAAGCATGAATAGGAAGCCAAACGCATATAGACTGACTACATTGTTATTTACGTTATTCTTGACACGAAACATTATGTAATAGCTTTTCTAGAGAACCATCGTCCATCTTAGCTTATTATTAAGCCTTTATTAATAGTGCACATAAAAATGTCTGAGACGGAGATTGTCTACGTCTTTTCAGACAAACTTATTTTTCATCACATGATACTAAAAATATCAGTTTCCAAAAAAATCAAAATAGCTGTGTATGACGATTTAATTTGGAAGTTCACTTATTAATACGTAGAAATTGCGGATAGTAAAGATTCAAAGGGCTCCAGGATATGTTTTATAATTTTTAATTCCTTGAATCTTGTGTGTAGGTAATACTCGATGGCGAGGAAATCCAAGTTGACATTCTGGATACAGCAGGGCAAGAAGATTACGCAGCCATACGTGATAACTACTTTCGCTCAGGGGAAGGATTCCTGTGTGTATTCAGTATAACTGAGGAGACTAGCCTGGAAAGCTGTTACGAGCTTAGGTAAATAAAATGGGTCCTTCTAAATAAAATTCTTGTGAGCATTCACCTTGCCTCACCTTGGTATTTTTCATATTGTTTGCTATCGAGAACTTTGAATATAAGCTTGTGTAACTCCACGTGTAGGAACTTCACCAGAAAGTATGCATTATTGTTATTTCATCCTCCAAGGGAAATAAGATTTAGTCTTTTTATCAACCCCAAGTATGCGACAACACGGTTAGGGAAGTTGATGAGTTATGGTTAAATTCAGATAATCCCTCTACCCTTCAGTGCGTGGCCATGGCTTTCACTTTTGTTTACTTAATTAATAATGAGAAATGTAATAATAACCTGAATACATGATGCAGATAACAATGTACTTGCTTTAAAAATGAGAAAATAATTAAGCTTTGTGAATAATAAGCATGTATTATACATTTTAAAGCGGAGAAAGCTGCTTTTTCAGTTACTATGATTATTAGCTTTAGGCTTACACGTGAATTAGGTACTGCAAGAGAGGAACAAAAAACCGTTTCTGTAAATTATTCTCATCTTGGGTTTTTGGTACCTTCAGAACTTTACCCTGAACCAACCAGTGGACAAAAGTTTAGAAAACGGAGTTCAAATGAATAAATTTTAATCTCCTTCTATTAAATAATCATTGTTAGGCTAAACTAGTATAAGCTTTTCAACAGGAAATAGTTTCTCAAATCAGGAAAACAGTTACACATATGCATAGGTATACAATTTTGATAATGGTCAATAGTACTCAACTAGCTTGAAAAATTTGTTTCAAAACTGATCTGATGCTTGCTTACATTAGGATATTCTCCATCGTCCAACAATGAAAAATGGGTTCAAGTCAAATTGAGCGATGGCATTGCATAAATCAATCAATATGATCGTATCTCAGAGACTTATTTTGAATGTTATATAATCGGGTTACTGGGATTTTGTTCAATCAAACGTATGTACTATTTGAACATGTTCTTTTTCTTTTTATTACACTGTTCCAGAGACCAGATTACTCGTGTAAAAAACAGCGACCGTGTTCCTTTCATCTTATTAGGAAACAAGTCTGACTTGGATGATAGGAGAAAGGTACCACGAGCAAATGGGGAAGGGAAAGCAAAGTCTTGGGCTGTCCCATACATTGAGACATCAGCAAAGACGCGTGAAAATGTAGACAAAGCATTTTTCGATTTACTCCGAATTATTCGAGAAGGAAAACATGCGGACAAAGCATCAGGAAAAACAACCAGCGGACAGGCAACTATGCCAGGAGGGAGTTCAAATTCAGCACGGGGAAAGCTCTGTTGTGGGTTTCTGTAAATATTTAATTAGAAAGGCAGCGGAATGAAAGAGAATTCTTCATGCCTGAATGTGATGTCAAGTAGCACTAATTAAAGATCTGAAGTCTAAAAAATATGATTTTTTCAATTCATCACATTGTGAGATGTGAAGAATTTCTGGTTTCAGAAATAATTGATGCCAAAAATAAATTCTGTAGCGTATAGCGTATTGTAATGATATCCAACAAAATATTCCTGTGCTAACATTGTAGTACACGAGTTAAATAAAACACAATACACGACAGAGCAAATACTGGAATAATTTCCCATTTTATCCAAAGAGTATTTTTATTTATACAGAAGTAGCTACTACGATAGTGCAAAAATGTCGAAATATTTATGTAGATAACTTATACAACGAACGTTTCCAAAGAATAAAGCAAGATTTTGTGTGCCAGTCAGTGTTATCCGTACTATGTTAGTTTATGGCTTGCTTTGATCCGGGATATTTTCTCAATCCATTGACGGTTTTATTACGAAGATTATATACATAACTTTTAATGTGTTTAAATGGAACACTACACTACTACTCTGCCTATTCGATGTTTTGGCTCGGCAAAGATATAATTTGTTGTGTGTTCTTGTTTTTGAAGTAAACAAAATATGTCAATCACCTCTTTTATTCGTCATTTCTATTTTCGAATATGCTTTGTTGTTTTGTATAAAGTTTGTAAATTTAAATAGGAAGCTTGCTTATATAATAGGAAGTATTACCAGTTCACGCGGTGTGTAAAATAAACATACTGTTGTAATTGTTACATTTGAAGTAATTTAGTATACAAATAACGTGTAAACAAATACATAAACAACGAATATTTTATTAAACCTGAAATATTTTGTGTTATTTTCTGTCACAATAATAGATTTTTCGTCAACAAGTCGATGTTATTACTCATTCGATGAATTCCTTCAGAATCTTTACGTATCCTCTGGCCTAATTCCACTTTGACTTAAATCGTATACGTTCACCACCTGCACCCACACCAACTTAACGTTAGTTTAGTTCCTATGGTTTTTTACTTGATACTTGAAGATTCAATAGATTCATCACATTTAATTGATAGATCATATATGTATGTAAACGGCTGGAATAAAAAGTAGCGATGAGAACATAAATAAAATTTTTGTCATAATTTGTTGTAAATATTGAGTGAATTAAAATATTTCATAATCATAGTGCATAAGCATTTTTTTACATTACATTTTGCATTTAAGTTTTCTTATATGATTAAAAAATAACGTGAACATAAAAGTTAAAAAAATAGTACGCGTATGAAATTTAAAAATGCAAAAGTCATCATCATTGTAATAATTACAATTGCCCATAAAAATCTCAAATTGGTCAGACCTTGTATAAAATGTCGAATATCCAGTGTAAAAATAATTGTTCTGTGTTCCCAAATGCGCATCCGTATTACTAATTCATATCGTATAAACACTTTGGGCAGTCGAAGTTGGGGTTGGGATGGGAACATGATTCTTTACTTTAAAATATCTGTGTATATGCTGTTTCAGTTGCACATGGTTATGATACAGTTATGGGCTATGTTTGGGCAACAAACCAGATTTAAACTAGTTCAGTACTGCTTTCGTAAATTGTTATTTAACACTCACGTAACGAATGCAATGCAAGTTTTTAGCAGTTACCGTATTCTTTGTTGCTTTTTGTTTGCACGGTCATTGATTGCACGTATATATGTGGATGCACTAGAAACAGTTTTTAGAAACGAACCGATTGCGGTAAAAAGGTAATATTCTTAACACTCGTGCAACACAATCAGGCATTTCCTTTAGATACATCCTAAAAAGTTGATTATGTTTACTTGCAATTTGGGACATGTTTGTATTGCGAACGAGAGCAATCGCTGTAACAACAGTAAAGAGGTTTATCCGAGCATAAATATTAAATTTAATGAAACTCTCCACCTCCCTTAATAGTTAAACTCTTCTCAAATTATTGTTTGACACCTGCTCCATGAAAGTGACACGAAAGTTTTCGACTATCGATTTCGTAACATCGTCAATACTGTAATATATATAACTACAGAATACATGCAATGTAAATGTATATACTTTCAACAACTTTCGCGAAATAATTAATACTGTATGACCTTCATTTCTTACTTTATTAACCTTGAAACGAACAATTTCAAAGTTTCGGTGTACGTAAGCCAAATATTCTTAAACAATGAGGTGGTTTAAAAAACCAAGAAAAAGGCTGCAGCTATCAACATTAACCATTGTCGATATTTAAAATAGTTTAATAGTTCCATCAACACATCTAAGCTCAAAGAAAGCAATGTACAAGAATACAAAGTTTAAAGTATGATAACAATTAAAACTAATAACTACAAAACAAAAAGTACATCGCTTAAAAATGAAGAAAATTACCTTTTTTGAAGAAAGCCAAGTTACAGGAGTTCCCAGTATTACCGAAAATCTTTCAGCTGCAATGACCGAAAGTGTCAAAAGAGATGCAAGTCCACACAGACCAACAGCAGCTGCATAAATTTCGCATCCTGTATACAAAACGCATCCAAGTTAATATTTAATACAATGCGCAATAAATATTTCCAGTTCGTTCTTAACGCTTAGTTAAAAATTCAAAATAACAATGCAGAATATTATAACAATAGCACTTGTCTCGCCTGGTTTAGCTTGTTTAGCTCTAACTAAACCTTTCTTTCCATAAGAGCTAGCAAATGGACAATACCTGACAATGCTTAATTGGGCAATATGTCTCAAGTGTGACATGATATTATTTAAGTATTTAGGTAAAAGTACTGCAGTGCATGAAAAAATACTTGGAATTCATGTTAACAAATAATTATTACCATTCTTAGGATTACAATGGACACTACTCTCACAGGTAAACAAAAACTTTCCCCAAAGCAAATACCTTGAGACTTTAATGTAAAAATTGAATACAAACCCTTCGGTTTCTACTGCTGGCGAGACTTGGAGCAACTTTGCTGTACACCTACACATATTACTGTGTACAATTTACTTAATGTCTACCTAACATAAACCTTGGCATTACGCTCATGTCAACAAGTATAATTATTGTCAACAAAGAATCGTGATCAATGGAGACAATTTTACCTAGATTCCCAAAGCTCCAAGTTTCCATGAAAGAAGAGTAAGCTGGCATGATATGAAATATCGACACCGAGAAGTCTCCAGCTGCCAAGCTCAGGATTAAAGGAACGCCGCCTCCACGGAGTCTCCGATACCTAAAAATCATTCCAAAAATACAACATGCTAGAAAATATTCTGCGAAAACGTTAAAGCAAGAAATAAATATTTGTGAAAATCATGAGTCGGAAGAATGTTTCCATAGTAGAATTCGAATTGTGTGTATCAGGTTTAGCATGTGGCATAGATGTAATAATATCCTCCAAATAAAACTCCCAATATTGATTGGCTTTATACATTTTTTTAAATTGCAGTTTCAGTTGTAATACACCTAGCAACTCAAAATGATGTTCAATTCATGCTACTGTTACTGAGGGCTTGAATACATAAACGGTACAGCAGACATGATATTTATTCAAGCGAAACGAGGATCTCCTAGAGCCTGGATTAAATTTTCGAGTGAATCGCCATTATAGAATTGACAAAAGTTATTCTTCGTATTAACATAATTATGTTTGTACCCATAATTACATGTAACAAGTTCTACCTAAACTGTCACTCTCAAAAGTTTGGATATCTTTGGATGTTTACATATGCTTATAGGAACATTTACATCACTTTCCCACTACATTTTGTCCTCATACATTATTATACAGGAGTGAAAATGTCAATTAAATTAATACTTTATCGGGTAATGAACTTGCAAAAGTTGTTGTCATGGTTAATTTGGAACAATGTAAACAACAAACGGACACAAAACCTATGAATCATAAACGTTTTCAAAGAAGAAAACTTATGCAGCAAGACAAGAATAAGCTTGTGAAGAAAAAAGTGTTCAAGATGTAATATGTATGTATTTTCTGTATCCACGAAGAAAGTTGAAATGGATGATGACCAATGTATACTGTGAAACCATAAAGTCTGCCAGTGTCAGTGTCTTTCAGTAAATAAGAAAAGAATATCGGATGATTATTTTTTGTTGCTGCTTCCTCAATTCTTTCCACAACTCTTTTCAAGGATTAGGACTACCAGGAAGATGGTTGGGTCAAAAGATGGATATACTGTGGACTGGACATGTTTTATGCATTTTCCTTAACAAAATGTGGAAAGTAAATGAAAAATAGTAGCTTTTGTTAGATTACAAAACAATAGGTTACTATAGCATCGAATTACAAGCGAAATGGATGCGAATGACTTTGCACCTTTTGTCGCTTATTCATGTTTTACGCCTGGAATCTTATTAAATAAAGAAAGAGGAGTCTACATTGCATGTGGAGAACAAAGTCAAAAGTTTTTGGCTCGAACAACACATTATTACAAAAGTAACGAAATACCAGTTAAGCTATTTACTAACATTAGGATTTGTAATAGTAGTGAAAGTGAAATCCAATGTTGATAATGTACTGGAGTTTTTATTACATCAGCAGCATTGTTTCTTTGTCTTTTTCGTGTTCGTTTGTTCCTACTTTGTGCTTTCTTTGTTTAAGAACACGTACACAAAGTGAATCTCTGGCGAGAAAGTTTATATTAACTGTTTGCCAGTAACCCACGAACGACTTTTTTTGTAAAAAAATACAATGATATGCTTTTATTTTAGGCACTGGCGCTTGTGCACGGTTGACGAATCATCCGTGACATTAGCATCACATAATTATAGTCCAAGTCCAAACAATTTAAATGACGGGTAACGCGATGTGATAACAATAAAACAGGGATAAGCAAAGTTAAATTCACTCGTTCGTTTTTTCATTTTGTGCAGATTCTTTTAATGAATCATACTTTTAGTATAAGTCAACGATGTGTACATAATTTGTATTTTTTGCCTAGTTGCCCATAAAAATTTACAATTCTGTAATCAGAATGCGTACACGTTTGTTTCCCATGCCAATGCAATGTTGTACAAAAATGGACGAACAAACAGCAATAAAAGACGCAGTCAGTCAGGCTACAAATTTCCATGAACATAGCGAACCTTTTAGTTTTACTATTCTTGATTGCAGTTAATCTAAAAATCTTTTCATGAATAAATGAAATTCTATAGCTATATTGAATGCGTAAAAAATATCATGTGAGATAGTTTACTATAATCAAAGATGTAAAAATATATAGAAACAAAGTGAATAGGTAAGTGAATGTGATTTTGTGAGTGTTACAATTTGAAAGATTTTAAGCAAGAATAACATTTTTATTTTACCTTGTAAAAACGTATATCACTAGCCCATTTCCGATGGCCCCAGCAACTCCAATGACTATCAGCAGTATTCCAAAAGTGTAATGTACTATTGTATTTGCTAAAGCTGTGTTGGGTATTCCAAACCCAATGTACTTCAGTTCGGGATCTTGTTCTGTCAAAGAGTCTGTGTCTTCAAGGATGAAAGAACCATCAGAAAGATTTCTTGTGTCTTGAAAGGTTGTATTTATAGAAAGAGTGTCCTCGTTAAGTCCCAATAGTGCATTAGTCGAAGTGTTTGAAGATGCAAATGATATTGCATTGAGGCTTGTAAAATTTTTGAACTCTGCATCCATGATGACGAAGATGAAATATGTAGCATTGCAGTTTTAGGAAGAAAGTGGTTGTGACATTCTCACACTTTTGTGGCTAATTCATTTCTAATTTAGAAATTTCTTTTTGATTCAGCCTACGCAAATATTGTAGACTTTTGAATTTGGGGAGTGGGAGTGATAGATAGTAATTTCATGAGAAGTAACATAAAAGAGAACATGAAGTACTGAGAAGTTAGACAAAGATGTATTACAGATTTACGAAGTCTAAAACTTGAGTTCTTTGGAATTTTAACATCAATTGAGGTACATCAAGTAGATAAAGATATAAGACTAAATTTTGAGTACGCTGCTGCTGCTTTCAATGCACAGCTTACGGTATTGAGTCGCTAAACATTTCTGATGCAAAAAAAGTTAATATGTTCACTTTGTACTTACGAAAAAAATTCTACACAAAATAATTTTACAGAAAAATGGGGCAAGTTGAGACATCACCTTGAAAGTGAAAGCAACTGTGAACTATGCAGACTATCGTACGTGATGTGACTTTGAGAAACACAATGAGTTTTCGAGTTGAAGTGTTTTTAATTTATCCATAATATGGTTTAATTTTGTAAATAAATAGGAGAACACAGAACACGTTGAGTTTTGCAATGTAGGCTAATAGAATCAAGTTTGCGTAAAACTATTTTTGCTTGTCTACAACAAATTTCCATATGGTCCACAGTCCACAACGGGGACTCAAATCAGCACATGCCTCTTGCAGACAAACCTCAACTAAACTACTTCAGTAAAAGAAAGGATTTTTTCACAAGTTGAAATGGTAAGAGGAAAGGAAAAGTGAAAGCACTGAACTTCATGTTGTTCTCAGGTACGTCTCTGGAAAGAAACTGAATGAAATAGTGGGGAAGCACCGAGACTTTCACTGTGCGTGGTGAAAGCTCAGCGTAGCTTTCAGAGTGAAACCCGCAAAGCAGAGATATTAGAAGGCGAAGGCGAAAGCTAAAACAAAAAAAACGTGCTTTCAACTTTTTTGCCATACTTTTTTTTACCATACTATGAAGGCTGAATATTATACTTAAAAATCAGGGATTTGTACAGAGATTCTTATAACATATTTTGCACTCTTGCATTTGACATGTTCATGTGTTAATTTACGATCTCAAGTTCACATAAAGATAGTTAAGCTAATCCAATGACATACCCATTAGCTTGACTCGTCAGGGGGTAATAAAACATTGTGTTAGTGCTTATCTGATAATAAGGCAAAGACAAAAAGGTGCATCTTAACTGAGCCGGAAACTATGATAATGATAGCATGTGTAGTATATTTGATGCAAATTGACTTGAATTTGAGTTACTACACAACCACCATGTGAGATATTTTATGCTGTAATCTAAGTTTAATAAAGGATGGACCACTTCAGACTATAAGTAATTATTTTGGTACAGAACAAATAAACCAGGAGGGGTAATTACGATAACAACTATGGCCCATTTAATTTTCTGCCAAGGTCGCTGGTAGTGGTTGGTAAAGCGAAAATATTTTTTTACACTTGGTTATAGTCATTAAGTTAATAACGCATATACATATTGTGGTGGAAATAACACACATGTCTCCCTATCTCATTGCCCCTCTCATCCCTTCCCAAAGATGAACCGCTGAACTCATCTACCATGCATCCTGGACTCCTGCCAGCAATTCTTCGTCTCCCGTAAAATCATTGGATGTTTAGGAGGAAAATCAGCTAGCAACTTCCTCTTGCACCTCCGAAGCTGTCATCATGACTCCATTATCTGTAGTCCCCCGCCCCCAACTATAAAAATCTTCCGTCCTCCATCATGGTTTTAGAGGTCAAGTTTTTTTTTCTACAACACGTTGCTGACAAGGAACTCGTCGCCACCGGTCTGTCCCTGTGGAGCGAGAGAGTCAGCAAGTGCATTAAATGGAAGAGATGGATAAGTCAAGTGTGGTCCCTTCTCAATATTATATGCTAATTTAAAGGTCTAACTGTTTTTGGTGTTGTTTTTTTGTTTCCCTTTTTTGTAGTTTATTTGTACCCGTGATTCCAGCTATGTAGTCACCGCCCCCGTTAAGCCCCCTCCCCCGGTGTTTGTTGTCCCTGGAAGTACCCGCCTTTTTTCTTTTTTTCATCATTTTTTTCCTTTTTGGTTCAAAACCGGAGAAGTGTCGCGGAATTATACACATGTCTCCTTATCCCATTGCCCCTCACATTCTTTCACGAAAGTAAC
>JAQFXM010000707.1:0-43066 GCA_034693345.1 Entomobrya multifasciata | reverse complement strand
ATGTAACAATAATTATTTTAACTACTTTTTGAGCACATTAGTCGCAAGTTCCCTATATCCTGTTGTCAGGTTTATTTCACATGAACATTAAAAGTCGCATCTGTTCCCAAAACTATTTACCAAATGTCACTTATTGATTCAGTTTGTGTAAGTAATAGGCCCAATTGATTGTTGAAAAGTGAAAATGAGCAAATCAATTGGAATTATCAAAAAAACCTTTACAATATCCAACTTTTATGTTTACAGTCCCTAATGCTCATTTACAGTTTACTCGAATGACTTTGTTCAAGTGAATAAGCCAAGCCAAGGCTTATAACTATGTGTCCAGAAAATTCAATTAAATTTCAAACAATAATGCATTAGTCTTACTGAAATTGTGTTGATATTATGAAAAAAGGTCCAATACATTTTCGTATGCGGGTGGTAAGGGATTAAACTAATGTCATGTCACTCATTCATTTCATATCTTGCTTGCACGAGCGACTTGTCAAAAATTCCCTTCTTATACTTTACGCATATCGTTTTCATGCTTACCTTACCAAACAGATGAGTACATTTACGCATAATATATCTTCCTCCAAAAGTGAGAGGGATGTTGTTATATTATAAAAGAGCAATAACACTAAAATATTACTATATTGTGCATACTTTACACGCGTCTGTTTACACGAAATTCTCCAGTATCCCATCACATTTTGCATATGTATATTGCTCAATGCTCTTACCTAAAATGTCCTCTCCTTCCAATTTATCCAGCTCAACCCAAGATCCCTACGTGAACAGCATTCAGTATTCAGTGTATGCAACAATAGCAATTATTTCCACAAAATTAAACTCTGACCATGACCGTGTCGTGCAATGTTTTCTATTCAAGATATTCTCCAGAATGTTTGGCATTTTATCGCTTGTGTGAAAATGTGTGAATACAAAAAGCCTTGTTGCTCTTCTTTCTCTTCTCTCTCCCTTTTACTCTCCTGGACACTCACTCAGCTCAGTCCAGTTTTGAAACGAGATTCTAAGAACGGTCATGCATGCATTCAAAATGACAATAAATGTGCATGTGTACGGTCCATTTTCAATAAAAATTCCTCACTTATGAAAAAATTATTCACATCCATTTAGAATTTTTATACATGTAGTTTGGACGGAACGGGACAATTTTCAACATTATTGCAACATGTAAAAGTGTACACACCCAGAACATCCGCTGCTCAAAGAGTAGTTTTTCCCTGGCATGCATATATCACACAAGCTCCTTGACATTACCCCCAAACAGACGTGCGTATACTTACAATATATACAAATGTGTGTGCAACTTGATATCATTGATATATTGTGCTTGACTGATTATTACACATTATTTATCAAACATACAGCCATGCGCACATAAGTACACTTGGACATTACCTTACGTGCGTTGGCCAAATAAACTTGGCCTTGAAATGAAGCGCAACCCTTAAAAACGATTACTATTACATTCGCGTCATACATCATATTAGTAATCTTCTCAAAAAAGGGACAACAATGAAGTCTACCCATGTGTAAACATTTAACAGTCGAATTTCAAATTCTCTCCGCCCGTCTGCCTTTTTTCTGTTGAATAAAAATGCAGTAGCAGTATACTTTTAGATATATGAGGAATTCATACCTAAATTTTCTCTATTATTACAATACACAACTGATAATTCATACAATGCAATGTAGTGTGCTTCCCTTTTCTTGCTGTTGCTTTTGTTACGTTTTTCATTTCCCTATAGATCCATTCATCCCTATTAGCACAAAAAAGAACGTTATTATTACAATCACTGTAATTTTTACATACAGTTTCAGTGCAGTTGCAATGCAAGTTGCATTGCATGCAAGCCAAATGTTTAAGTACAGAGAATAAACTTGTGTGATTATCATGATCAGCGAAATAGAGACGAGTGGATGGCAAACAAAAGTGAAAATTCTAGTGCGGTTGTTATCCTACTGCTCCTGTAACGTACTTACTCTTCGCTCAATACTCACAAATAATGCAACGTGTAATGAGTGAATATTTAGAGATTTCCATGTGCACTCGGTTCAGTAGTGGTGGTCGGAGTGAGCTTTTGGCTTTGGTAAACCAAGTACTCTACAATTTTTTCTCATATACATTTGCATCCAAATTGAATATTGGATCATCCCCCAAAATATCATGAGCACAATGCAATGCACACGCATGTCATAATACAATAAACATATTATCTCATAAGAGATTATTTGAAACATCGGCAGCATGCATTTTTCTGTTTTAAACAAGCACTTCCGAATACCGAAATTTCCGATTGAGATTTTTTTCAATACGAATATTTTTTTGAAGGTTTGTGGTTCGTTGTTTGCTTGCTTTTCTATCTGTTTTGTTTATACCAACATGCACGACTTGCTGCTACTGCGCGCTGCTGCGGTTCTGCTGCATTTTCAAATGAAACTGTAAAATAAGTGAAAAGTTCTCTTCATCTCTGTATTATTATTGCATGTTTTTCTCTTATTATTTTTTATAATGTTAGATGAGCTCATCCCGGCATCATCCCTGTTGTTATATTATATCAAGTTTGCATATTATATTAAAACGTTATGCTTTACGTTTTGGATCAAAAAAGGGAATGTTATGCGTATAAATATAATAAGTTCACTATTCAATGTGAAAAGCTTGTAGGGCAAAAAAGAAGACAAAAACCTTTCCATCAAAGGATCAAACAAAACTTGTGTACAATATATCCCTGGAAGCTGCAAACCAGCCCTATAGATGGACAGAGCTTAAACTTTTGGAAGGGAAAAGAAGGGTACACAATCGCATTGTTGTGTCGGTTTTTCTCTGTTTGACTATTGTGGTGCATCTCTCTCTTTTTGTCTGTGTGTCTGCATCTGAGTTGCGTATAAATAGACGTTTTGATCCCATTACGTAAATATAACGTAGAAGCCCCAAGGAATGGAATAAATTCTGTTATATTTGGAGAAAAAAAGTTTCTTTTTCATTTTCTCTTGAGCTTTAACAAAAACATGTTTAACTGCTAACAACATGAAGAATGTATTGTGTGTAATAATAATATTACCACCCGCATCTGGCATTTGTTTACAGGACATATTTCGTTAGTTTTTACCTTTTATATCAAATTAGGATCACAAAATAAGCACAACAAAGCATTTTACTAAGTTACATAAAGTGAAATATGCCAAGTGCAGTGGTGATCATCATCATATCATGGATGGTGGTGGTGGTTGTTGCAGTGTCAGTTGTAGGGAAATGAAATAATAAGAATGGACAATGGGATCTTCATCACCACCATCTGTAGTATTAATATCATGACAATGATGATGTTGATGAGATCCACTAAAAATTTCTCCATGTAAAAGTCAAAGAAGGGAAATGTGTGCGTATTTTATGTATTCAGTCCAGAATTCTGAATCATGAATGGAATACTCTGTTTCACTTTTGACAATTCTGTTTGAGAGAGATGATACGCTTTGGTGCAATTTGGAATATTAAAAATGATAATACTGTTATTCTTACTCTATACCATATAATAATTTTTAAATGAATGCATTCACTATATAGAGAACTTTAATCCAAGAACTTATATTATTACTCCATGCCAAAAGAATTCACAGACGGTTTTATTACAACAAAAGGACCACCATTTTAGGAGCTGTAGTTTTACGAGGACTTTGCACAGTCTCATGATGATGTCCACATCCTTATTATGCTCATGTCAGATTTTGATGTGATACGACCTCAGCATGAGATAATATCATCTATGAAACATAATATAAAACACATTTATATTATTACACAGGCAACGTTGTCGTCATTACTAGGATCTGGACAACTCCCCAAAAACTTGTACTAAGTTTGCTCATCATCAAATTTATATATTGCCCTTCTCACCGAGCAGGACTGCACATCATAAAACATTAAACCAAAAAAGCAATATAATTTTGCCATTCATAGCGCAGTTTTTTAGATTTACTGAAAACAGCTATTCAGCTTAACCTTAGATTAAGAAATTATGTAAAACTGCATGGTAAAGAGTACATTTTAAGAAATATAAAATCCTTAATAACATTATAACAATGTGTTCTAAGCACAATCTCATTTTTGGTAAATAACACATTATTTTCTTAGCCATACAAAACACTTCTTTGCGTTAAAACCTGTAATTTAAGGTATTTCGTTCTTGAGTGAATGGGAGTAGGGATTTAAACTGAATGGAAAATAGTAAAATGTTACTACATTCATATAATTCGAATTATACATATGCACAAGGGTTGAAAAAAGTTATGATTCTTCTGGGACGCGACGAGGATTTAGTGATAATTATGATGACCATTAAGCCATGTTTTACTACCATTTTGATGCTACCTTTAAAAGTTATGTTTAATACTTTCGTACAAACACCAGATGCACTGCCATAAAAATTTTAACAGAAAAAAAGAGTTAAAATCTACGCATACAAAAAAGTGCATATCTCAAAGGAATATTGGCTGCGATGATAATAATGCTTACTTCTGGCAGATTATCATTACTTCTTTTTCAACAGTTATGACGATTTTCTTTCTCGTTTTTATCATTATTATGCCATTATACAGTGCACATAGAACTCACTGTATTTCTCACGTGGCCTTATGAACAATAACAATTGATTATTACCCTATGGCATAGGGGGAAATCATATATTGATGCATAAACTACAATACACAATGTTCATTTTATTATAGGCTTTTTCCAGATATGCATATTTCAAGTATACAACCTTTTTGAAGATAAATTAATTGTTAGGATTAGTAGTAAATTTTTGTTAGTTTACAGATAAGCCTATAGTAAACATTCAAATCTTCATCTCTGTGAATACATTTTTGTTTTCCAGACAAACCCAAGAAACATAGTTGTATGCTTTATTGGAGCTTGAGGGAATCTTTCAAATTGCGTTTTTATTATTACCTATATATAATACGTTATCAGACCAAACAGTGAGTTTTCTTGTTTGAAACAGCGATGTCAAATTGGGAGTGAACAGGTTAAGTTGCTACTGCTGTGCCTGCACGCAACAAAATCTCGAAATATTATGTTTGCAGATTGGGTGGGTTACATATAATACTTCAACTTCATCTACATAGATGAAAAGAATGAGTTGATATGCAGATGGGTACTAGATGGCTGGTCCTCACAGGTACCCACACACTTATACACAACAACTCTTCGTCCTCCTCACCTTGGTCAACAAGTCCATTCGAGATTAGGAGGGAACATAATTTAGTTGAAATTTGATTCCTTCCGTTGATAGCCTTACTTGGCGTATTGTTGTGAGAGATCTCTCAAAAAATGAGAAGGAAAAATTAGTTCGACCTATAAATTAACTGGCATTTTATTGCTGATGATGATGATAGTTAACACAAGACGAATCACTGTCCGGTTCTTGCTGTGTTCAGTTCATACTTTTGTTTATTTTACAGTCTGATCTCCTTTTGAATTTTCATCACATCATCACCATCAAATCAACGCACAAGACGTTCTTCAAAAAGTTCAAACGAAACTTTTTTATTAGTGTGGGGGCTGTAAATGCAAATGTAATCATCTTTGTTTGTATAGATAATAATAATAAACATTTATCAATTTTCTATAAGATAATAATATACAGAGCTAGATTCAACCACTCATCATCTGCTTATGTCGCGTTCAATTTCCAAAATATGTTTAACAAGAAGCATTTATTCAAAAATTTCTTTCTTATCAAAGCAAAGAAAATAAATTTGTAAGTTTTTATGTTGTAGGCTTGAAGTTTGGACTTTTGACAATGTTTTACAAACAAAAGCCAAATAGATCATCAAACTCTTGAAATTCATTTGTTGCATTTCCACTTTCTGTTTTGTATTCCAAAATATTTCTCATACAATGACCTGTGTAATTCATGACTTTTAGGTTTTTGAAATCGTAAAAACGAAAGCCAAAGTGGGATCGCATGTAAAGTGCAGAAAAACATGCTGATATTTTGATTTAAGCTATTTTATTTGAAATAATTAAGTAGTTTTTACAACTGCAAGTAATGTAATCGATAACAAAATTAAATTAACGGATAGTTATCCTTCATCAGTTGCTTTAATGAAATTTTGTTTGAACTCCATTGAACTCTTTTTTACTACAACAATAAAATATTAGCAAAAATGGACAAGTTAGCTGTAACCTGATTACGTAACTCTATTAAATTTGTAACGTTTCATAAGTCACATTAGTCATCAGTTTATTACGATATATATTTTTACGCGATCAAATGAGCTAATAAACGATGAATTCTTATTCTACAATGTATTTTACCTGTATGCGTACATTTTTCTTCCGCGTGTGTGTTTAGCCTTTTTGTATATTGTGACTCACGAGACGAGACTTTTCATCAGAATATGACTCTTATTTATAAAGTTGTTCATTTTGATAGTTGGGTGTGGGCTATCTTTCACTCATAACATAGTCATGAAGTCGGTTCATTCGATTCAGACAACTCAAGTAGCCTCTATTTCCCAACACAACCGAAGGAAAAATCAAAGAAGAATAAAACGTGATTTTTTTGACAAGACAAGAAGTAAAGATTCAAGTTCCTTGTAAGTACAATGTACCTGCTGCATTGCAGCCTTCTATTTCCATGTTAATTCGGGAGGGCAAGCAAAGCGTTGAAAATGTAGAAAAATACAAGATACATATGTACATGTTACTCATCATCAGTACCACGACCACGCATTACTAAAGGAGATGTACCGAACCGAATATCAAACATGATGTACTAACAAAGTTAAGTGAGTACGGCAATACAATCAGAAGAAAGGAGTGAAAAGAAGAGAATAATATATGTGTATATGTATACAAGTTTGTATTATAAAACAATTTGCGTATCATAATCAGTCCAGAAGAATCTGACAGGACCAGATGCATGAGTGTGCCTTTTCTGAGAATAAAATGAAACTATTGAGCGATAAATGCAACCATCTGAATTTCTGAATGATAAATGCTGGTTGAATTTTAATAATATACTTACATGAATAAAGAAGAGGTATATTAGATTCCTTTACTGCCCTATTATTGTACATAATGTTATCGTCAACATCTCCACTTTTTATCCCTTTTTATGTGCTGAATGGCGCTGATAATGGTGTGGTGATGCTGCTGTTTTTTCATCAGTTGTCATAAACTCATCAAAACATTTAGTTAGTATCACCCTTCTGGTTGCTAGATTCACCCAGTTCACTATTACAACCCGTAAACACCAAAATGATTATGAACCCAAGAAGAACGAACATCACCACCACCATGAGTACATATTCAGGCCCAGAAAATTATTTGGTACTCACAAGACATATTATACTCGAGTAAAAAACTAGAAGTATTTTATATGAAACTTATCATTTTCTAAATCTTGAAGGGTCGAAGGAGCACTAGGAAGGATTAAATTGGGCGTAAAACGCTTGTAATGATGAAGGAAAGGTAGGTTGATTGTTGATGGGGCGTTTCTTTACAAAATTCATCCGATTATGTCTGTCATCATATCAATTTTTCTCCTTTTCATTTCTACCTTCACCCGGTACAACCGAAGAAAAAAAACTCGTTGAAAAATCTTTTCAATCCTCAGTTATTTTTTTCAAATGACTACATGTACAATAAGTATGTATGCTCTACTTGTAATAGATTCTTAAAAGAGTCTCAATTTATGATACGCACTTCATAAATAAGTGTTGAATGTTGCTTCAAAAATTTATTTATACTTCATTTTGACATTACAGCTATTTGTAAGTTATGGGAAAGTTATGAAACATTAACATTTCCAAGTGATTTTATTTATGTTTAAAAATTAGCGAAGACAGGATTAACACGATGAAAAACAAGCCGCAGGTATATTTTCTCCCTACTTTTCCTTCAGTAGCTCAACTTAAGATGCTCATTTTTCATGTGAACCAAGAAGATTGTATCGAATGACTGTAACCAAATAAAGCATACATTTGAATGTTTTGCGGTGCAGTAAAAACAAACAGAACATGGAGTCGACTTCCATTTTTCGGAGTTGGATGCGATGCAATTCACGTTCTTGTATGTGTACAAGGAAGCTCACTGTGACCATTATTGTTCAAGCTGTTCTGTGTATTAAGCTTTATCCATATTTTCACTCATTTGGAAGAATTTCAAATCGAAACCCCATATCCACTCGGCTGCTGGAACACTATGTGAACACAGCACGTAATCTCTCATGAACACTCTACTCAAGACTGGCTAGTCTTTTTTTTTTTAAGAAATATGCACACAGTGTAATATATTTTACACCACTTTTCTCTGTCTTCTTCTGTCTACAGGTCTATCTCGATGCCATAATTCGTCCATAAAAATCTCGATAAAAGTCTGGAATTTCTCGAGTATTTCTACAAACAACCAGAAGACGAATATAGTGAATCTTTCGGGGTTTTTTGTCTAATCTTTTCTCTGAGAATGTGATCCAAAATCCAATTCACCACCACTAGACCAAAAAGAAACAGGGTTGTGCATTGCAATACGAGTAGTATTTATTTAAGAGCTAAGACCATATGAATATGGTTTCATTTGTTGCAATGATGGGGTTATATTGTACTTTGATTCACAATTCATGGAAATGCAGAGGGAAAAAGATTCATAAGAAAAAAGTATGCTTTTACAAAACTGATATAAAGCAGTGGTCTTGTCTTACAGTATCCAAAAAACTAAACCAACTTTGTACAATATCATTTACGCAACTAGAGTATATGTGTCTGGTGCGTTTATGTGCAAAGTTTATAAGACTGAAAATATCTTGCGAATAGAACAAATACCCTACGGAAGTCTTAACCGAGCGCATAGAGACGTAAGACGTACGTTCAGTCGTACGAAGAAAAGTGCCAGTCGGAGAGATAAAGCTGAACAGATAGAGAGCAGAGAAATGGAACAAAGAGCGCATTGAGAGAAAAAAATACACTTTTTTCCTAGACTTTATCATCATTTTCTTGTATGTTGTGAGTTTGTGAGCGGAAGAAGAGACCAGCCTAATCTTGTGTGTTTGAGTTATTTAGAGCGTCTTAATGTGCTTCTCTCTCCTCAGCTTCAGCAATGTTAGAGCAACGTAAAGTAACCATTTCTTCCAGAGCGAGATCTCAATCAAACAATTCCACGGATCTTCATAATAATATTATATGTATAATGCCTAAAAATGCTGGTATTTTATACATGAGAATCTCCCCATATCACTATCAAAGTTTCTGGTATGGGTTTCCCAACAGTTTTTTTTCAGTTTCGTGGAAAAAGGTAAATAAAAATTGTATTTAAGCTCAACTCGACCTGTGAGACCAGCAGACAGCAGATTTAATTTTCAGAGAGGAACTATGTGATGGCATTCATTCCAAGTACGCAGACAACTTATGGAATATCATGATCAGTTTTATTTACTTTTCAGATATTAATGGGCAGGGGATTCTTAGGATATGATAAACTGTGAAATGAGCTTCTATGATGAACACAAGAATTTTGTTTTAGAAAGGAAATAACAGAAGCTTTAACTTCATGAACTTAAAAGTATAAACTAACTAAACAATAAACTTTTAAAAATACACACATACTAACATGTACATGCGCTCAGCTCTTCACAGTAGTGTACAAGAAACGTAGTTTTTCTGAAAATGTATTTTTCCCTTAAAAGGTGTTCTTTTAATGGTTTCCGTTCATTTGGTTTCTAATCTAAATTGCGCACGTCTTCTGCACGAAAAAATGTAGAACTTACAGTAAACAATCAACTGTTAAAAGTGGAAAACATAGTCTGCTTTATGTATGCTTAACCTGGTGGCATCTTTCCCTTTCTTTTCTATTTAAAAACCCTTCTACATTGGTATTTCTGCTGTGCTGACTCTATCGGGAAGGCGAGAAAAAGAGGCACAACTTTGGTGGTTTTATCGACTCGTTTTACGACTTCCGTTTCCTCTATCACTCGTTTTCTTCTCGACGAAAACAAGCATTTAAGTTGCTTTCCACACACACTAATTCATCCCCAAACACCCAAAAGCTTTTATAGAACATAGCAGAGGAGAACTCTAGAGAGAAAAAAGTCATAGGATGAAAATCGGAAAAAGTATGCCACAGAATTTTTACTTGTTTTCCCCTAAAGAGTTTACACGCACTCACACGTTGACTCTTTTTTATATCATTTCTCTGAATCTTTTCACTGAATGATAACATGATAAAATGGGAAAAATTGATTTCAGCAGTTTTTCTGCCTTTTTCACCGTTATGACTTTACCTTACATTTACTTTATAAGAACTAAAACAACTAATAATAAAGATGAAAAAGTAAAGTACGATATGCTGGGTATGGAGTATGGGGCATGTCTCCCTGTAATACTTTATTTCATCTAATAATATTTTCTACTCAGGTAGGTACTTTTTATATTACGTTGACGAACCATGTTTGCTGAACGTAGCCAAATTTTAATAAGCAACTTCCAGGAAGTTTTTTCTAACCCCTTTTTCATACTTACTCTGTTTTTTGGCAAAATACAAACAAACTTTGATCATTTCCCTAAATATCAAATAATACAAAAGGGAAAAGTTGGAATATTGGATGAATAATGTCATGCTAAGTGCCTTTCCTTTTCTATCCAGTTTTTCCTCTTATTATACTTTTTCCCTTACTGCGTGTGCCCACCAGAGACCTTTCAATTTTCCAAGAATACTACCAACCACCACCACCACCACTCACGTTTATTCTAAGATCTAACAAGAGGAGAAAATGGTTTACCTTTGCATTGGTTTACCTACCGCCGCCACTACCACCATACTACTTACCAAACAAACATATATAGTAACTCTGTAATACAAAACTATCATCACCAGCATTACGCATACAGACTTGCCATTCCACTAAACTTCACGATTCAATTTAAACAACAAGTACCTACCAAAGCTTTTTATATTACAACCAGTTCCATCAGAATCTGCGTGGATGTATCTAGCTTTATGCAAACATACAAACGTGACCCTAACCACTCATCGCCTACTTTCTTCTTATGCCTTTATAGCATTTGTCGTCTTGTGAGTCTCAAAGGAAAAAAGAAAACTCTTCCATAGAAAGAACAGAGAGAAGATGAAACAAGTTCGCAAATGTACAAAGAAGCCTTAGTGTAATAAGCACATCGTCTTTCTATTTGTTACACACTTTTTTGTTATACCAAAAAATCTCAGCCATGCCAGGTCAAAAACTTACCCATCACATCATGCACGCCTTTTTCTTTTGCAAAATAAAGCACCATAGAAAAGGAAACGAGAGAAAAACGTTCCTAAAAAGGAACGCCGGTTTTTCTAACGAGAACAGAACAAAGACTTTATTAAACACAGGCAATCCTTTTTGCAAAATAAAAATATCATAAACATAACAAAGCGAAAAAATGTGTTTTCCTCTCTTTCTCATAGTAGAAAAATATTTAAATAGACATACAAACTATTAAATAGAAAAAAGTAGCAAAACTAGAAGAGGACAAAGGCAAAGCTAAATGTATATAATTTTTAAAGAAACAGACAACAGAAAAGAGAAAAGCGTTCATTGTACTTTGTGATGGGCAGTTGCCAACTTCTTGTAGGGTAGGATGACACACAATAATCAAGTTTTCTCCTTAGATGGCTGGATGCCTTTCAGCTTTCTCATTTATTCTACTTCACTGAAATACCCATTTTTCTTGCGTACGCCTTCTACACACTGTTTGTTAACGTGTAAAAGAAAAATGGGTAAAAGACCGACTTTCTAATTCAAATTAAAAGAAAATAAGTTGAAGCCACCTCTGGCAGTTTTATTTTTTGCTTTCGCTATCCCAAGTTACAATTCTATTAAATGAGCTACTACCAAAACTCTAGACTTCACACATCAAGCACATATCCAGCTACTTCTTCCTATCAACTACCTTAGTTTTCGTAGTAATGGTTGGCAGTTTACAATTCGATATATTATGGAACATGGAAGGAAAGTGGAAGAGAGGCAAAAGCAAAGCTCTCTTCTTCTCGTGTGTACTTTTTTATGGTTATTCTTATTGTTAATAGTAATAATAATAGCCGTCATCATCACTTTCTCTGTATCTGTATACTACACATGCATCCAATTTTCTTTATGCTTTAAAATATGTAGAGCAGTAGTAAGGAAAGTTCTGCTCTAAAAGAGTTTATTCATACAATATCATCATCGTCCAAATGAAATGCTGCTGTGTTTGAGTGTGCGAGTTACAAAGTTTTTCATGCTGAACATCTATTCAAACTTAGTTTCCTTTGCTGTTGAAAGAGGAAAAGCGTATAATTTAACCCACCCATTTTTCTTCTTTACTGGGTCTTTCAGTTAATTGAAACTTTCTTCTGTACAATATAATTTAATATCGATATGGTATATGTGTTTATATAAGTGGCTGTGGCAAACTTGGCTTTCAAACACTACGTGAGGCTTTCTTGGAAATTGTATTTTTGGAAGGATCATTGTGTGGTGACGACGGTGGTGGTGTTGGTGATGGTGCGTATGGGATTTACGCACCCTCACAACACCACCGCACACTCTGAGAAACTCTTTTTCAATCTAGCAGCCAGTTCTCACAACAGTTCCCACCAACATGTCGTATATATGGTAGTGGGAGTATAGTATGTATAGAGAATCAGTTTTTCTTAATAACACAAGATGATAAATAAAAGTCAAGTTTAGTATCTTTGTCGCGAGCTTTCTCTTAATTTTTTTTGGAATCCCAAGTGCAATGTATACAATAGTATGATAGTTAGGTACTGAGACTGTCTTGTTTGGAAGGGAGACATAAGAGAATTTTTTGGGAAGATGATAAACGTCATACACTGAGAGAACTACATTTGTAGTTGTGGGAGAAACGAAAATAATAAAAAATACGTCTACTCTGTAAATAATGCCTTTATATAAAGTTAGTTGATTCCCATAATCGTACCATATGAAAAATGTCCAAATATTGTGTTCTATTCCATTTCTCGAAATGTATAGTCTGCCAAACTTAGTTGTTTTATGTCCTTTTCTTTTATCCAAACACTATCATGACCTGTCATATTTCTATTTTATTTTAGAACTGTTTGTTTGTGGGTTATTTATGATACGTTACAGTCGTATACTTTTGGTATGCATACATTATACTATAATAGATATATATTTTCATAAGCCAAGGGTATGAGAAAGTAAGTAATTAAATTTACATTACCTCCTATGAAAATAGAGAAGTAGACATCTATAAAGCTGGTAGCATTGGTGGTGGTTGAAGAAAGTGGGAGAAGTACAATCAAATCCGCTGTCTTCTGCTAAATGAATTTCTGGAGTTTGTTTCTTCTTTTATTCTTCTCGTTTCTCCACCTCTCTTCGCCTGTCTGTTATTTTTACAACTCAACAAGACTTTCTGATGAAGCGAAGAAGGGCAATCGTTTCTTTTCTCCAACAATACAGAGATCCTGGTGAAAATAATAGTTACGTATGAGGCAGCTGGCTTAAAATTGAAGAATATAAATTGGCCAGCACTCAGTCAGTCAACAGCTTACTATAGCATGCATGCTTATTGGAGTACAGTTTTATTTATTTTTGTAAGAACAGAATACAAGAGTAGTAAACTTTTTCGCGAAATTGAGACTGTCTTGTTGGTTGGTTGAGTAGTTGTTTTCTAGGAAAGAAGTTTCCAATGAAAGTCAGTAAATGACTAACAGTATCTCTTACTTCCAGCTTCACAAAATTAAACACAGTGGAGAAGTTCACTATTATTCAAAAATATACAAGTCTTTTAAATAAAAACGAAACATGATTCGCATGAAATGCTTTTTCCGTACTGGCATTGTCCAAAGTCTCTCGGGATGACTAAAAAGTTATGCTGGATCGTAAAAACTCACTGAGATTATGAAATAACGAGCAATACTGAATTCCAGTGACACAGCAGTATGGTTAAATAAATCTTTCAGTTTAGAGACAATACCCTCAATTTAATTTCAAGCGAGAAAATATAGGACACAAACGAGCACGGGAGGCGAATGAAAGTTCCGTTAAAATACTCCAGATAGTTTTACGGTATATATTTTATGGTAATACATCACACCAGAAGTACCATGTGCCAAATGAACCATTTATAGAGAGTATTCATTTTATAAACTTGCGCTTTTACTGACAGTTTATTGCTATTTTCTCGCGTTCCTCTTGTCACTTTGAGTGTTTCTTTGAATAAAAACTTGAAATTTACTCGAGGTCTCGAACGTGTTGAACAGTTTTTGCAGAACCGATCAAATTATTTGATCGGATAATAAATTTTAGGAGAAATAGGATCTCTCAGAAAAACAGGAAAAAGCGCACACATAAACATGGATTACATTCTCATCAATCAATCAAAGATACTTCAGCCAAGTCCATTAGGGAAATAGAACTTTTATCTTTTTGAATTGATTAAATTGAGTATGTGTTCTGCTGTGCGTATGCACGCGTAAAGTTCGCTGAGGTAATTACAAGAACCACTTGCTGCCTGAACGGAGTAGCAAGAACAACCATAACACTAGATTTTAGTTTTTAGTGTTTACATTAACCGTTTTATTCATGCCTGTCTGATCGGTTAAAACACAAGTGATACACTTTGGAAAACTATTAAATCTGTAATCCTTGCCGACATTGATGGAAACGATATCGTATTTACGATCCAATGAAAAGATTACAGTAAAATACGAAGTATGTGCATTATTTTCTTTTACTCTTTCAGTCTTCTTTCCACACAAAATATTTTGTAATATTAGTAACGTTCATAAGCGAGAGAAAATGTAATCAACTGAGTTTGTTCCGCACTGCACTAGAGTACATATCGCTTTTGTTGTTGTTTGATAAAGAAATGACAGAAAATATGGTACTCAAAACGGAGATAATATGAGAAATCAGTTAAGAGAAACACAACAAAACCGTCAACAGTGCAGTTTATAATATAGCCAGCGGTACATCAACCCCTTTCCTTTTTTACCCCGTCAGTCTTTCTGTCTGATGATAGGTATCAAATGTCCTTTCAATGTTGTTGTTGCAGGAATCACAAGAGAATCAACAACTGCAGCACAGTGAGTTGCACAACGGAGAACACAACGACAAAGCAAAGTTGACAAAAACACGCACTCCGAAAAACATTCAATAATAAAAAAGAGCTACGCATATAGCATTGCTAGTTGTATGTACGTACAAATATGTGTTCTTGACAAGAACAGATCCACCCTCGACCAAAGCTCAAATGAAACTGAATCTTTTGGTCCTTTACCCAGCGAAGAGACATGATCATCCCATCGTGCTTACGCTTTTTTTACGTGCAGTCAACTGATGCAAGAGAGCAGAAGAGAGAACTTTTTCAGGGATGCGTGCGTAAACGTCACTGTGTAAAGTAACTTCGGTCGACTCTCTCTCTAGTGGCGTTGAGGATGCATTTCCTATATGTTTTACCATGCGTTCTCCTGGTATGTGTGTAAAGTGTGAGCAGCCAAGAAACCGGATGATTTTCAAGCAAGAATACTGATTGTGTGTGAGGAGAAACAGAGGAGACGTGTGTTTTATATTATCATATTGCTATTGCTTTGGTGGTAAGAATGGTTTTTCTGTTAGCTCAACTCTGTAAGCTGCATGCATATTTCTGTATAACTCTGCAAGTTTTCACTCCTATTTGCCTTGTTGCAAGTGTTTGACTGCCTTGCTGAGATACAAAAAAAGACTTAATCTTGGAAAATTCAGGAGTTTAGTTTTCCTTACCGTCACACTCTCCAGTTTCCTCTATTTATATTGATTCATAAGAGATCAGGCGTAGCAAATAATATTGCCATATATAAGAATTCAGACAGGAATGCGTTTTTGTTTATGTGTAAGCCTTTTAGTTAAGGGACTAGTTTAGTGCAGTATACCCCAAACCTATGATCCATGATCACCCGTCGTAATCTATGATCTATTCTTCCTGACTAACAGGGTAAATACTAAAGACCAAGCTGGGAGCTACTTGAGCAGATATCCGTTGTTATCTTAACTTTTTTCCCTTACAAAAGAGCAAGAAAGAAAATAAGAGAAAGAAGAAGAATAGCGAAAACCAGACTAACGCCACCACATATACGACAGCATCTAATTTTTCTTTGCTACATGCAATTTCCTTTAGAGATATAAAGTCTCTACCCACAAGATTTTCCGCTTTTCCTTTTTATTATTAATCCTAGTGCGTACCGTCATCGAAAACTCTTCTCTCAGTTCTCTACTCTCTTCTTCTGTATTTTATATAATGGGGAAGTAGTGGTCGTTTTCGATTTTTTTCTTCTTTTCATGTTCAAGGAAAAAATAATTTGAAGAAAGTTGCCATATCCCAAACTCATAAAATTGTTGAAATATCCATTTTATTGTAGTAAATCAGAGACCAACTTGTTCACTCCATTAGAAACACACAGTTTGACTACTTTATGTCATAGATATATTGCCAAAGTTAGAGTAAGATTGGAGTGGAGAGAGAAATAAGAGATTTTTACTGCTTGGCTATCAAAAAGCACGACATACGAAAGACGACGGATGATATGGTAGTATGACGATCATGATAGAAACCATACAACTAGATTGAAACGATACTTAAAATTGCCTCAAGCCATACGAAGAAGAATTCCTTTATACACTTTTATGTACATAGCTTGGAACATACAATACCCAGTTCCTTTTCCCTTCCAAAAATACACACACATTATTACATTCTTCACAATAACAGTTACATCAAATGAGCAACTAAAAGCAATATAACACGACACACGCACATTCACTGCAAATAATACCCGGCAAGGCTATTTAGATTTTTTTCCATTAGTTGCCACTTCAAGTGCAGTTACATTGTTAGTTGGGTCGACCTAGACGACAACGACACGACGACAAGCCGGTAATAACAATCATGGTGTTGATGATGATGGGAACTGCTAAAAAACCACCACTGATGCTTACATCCACTAACCCAAGCTCAAGTACACACTTTACACAAGCATACAACATACTATGCACATGCACCAAAAATAAGAAAAATGAGCATTGTATATTTTACAGCGTTTGTGCTGCTTATTGTCATTGAATACATGAGTATATAGATATTGTATAGAAAAAAACTGAAAAAAATGATCATTTTTCTATGCTTCCGTGCAATACTAATCTCTTGAGGGTTGTTTACTGCCACTATGTCCCTGCACAAGATTCATTGATTCTCACAAGGGTCGATTGAGACGAGGAAAAAATGCACGGAAATCTAACACCTGATCCCATCATCATCATCATTATTACATTCACCAACACCACCACCGTGCCACTACCAAGATTATTGTTTGTCTTGGGAGCAGTGCGAAATACTTATTGTTAGTTATAAGCTCACTCTCCAAAAGCAAAAATAGAACTTCCTACTTCAATGCTTGCCCCCTTCATGGCTCAAAGTATGTATGTACATATAGTAAACTAAGTGGTAAAAAGGCATATATACATTTTTGTAAGAAATTTTCTTACGTTATGTAACCATCTTCTCTCTAAAAATAACTATACTTATGCAGCATAACGATTATATATATTTTTCGTGGCTCTTATATTTTTTTCTTGGTTAAGTTTGAATGAGGAAGAAGGGGGAAAGTTTTTCACACAAAAAAGTAAAGTGTAACCATTACACAGGGAGCTTGAACATTGTACAAACCCACTCCATTTTCAAGAGCACGTGAAAAATGGCTCCTTAGGGATGGAAGCCGTGAGCACATTTGAAACCTAGAAAAGAAAAAAAAACTTTCTCTTTTTTCAATGCATTGCACATCATCATCGTCATCATAGTAGTAAACACTTTGTGTTATAGAAATTCAACAGTCACCACTATCGAATTTAAAACTAGCCATTTATACACAAACTTTGCATGTATTTTTTATACTACAACCATCACAACATTCTACTTTATTATAATTCTACTCTGGAAGTAATAATGGGGGTGCAGAGGAAATTTTTTAATTGGAATTAGTGATAATGCCACGGGAGAGCTTTTACAATTTTTTAGGGTGCTGTGAAAAATATCACCTATTATATTTAAGTTATATATCTACATATTAATGTGATGTATCCAACCCAAACTGAATGTGGATGAAATGAAACTGAACCAACCAAGTATGTCTACTTATTCCACTGAATATGATCATGATAATGATAACTATTATTTTGACTGGCTCACTTGTGAATCTAATTTGTCAAGAGCCTCTACCAGAAGAGTGAATATGAATACTACAACTACAAGTGATGTTGTTGATGATGATAGTGAAGTGGAAATTAGATGGATTTATAAAGATGTTATCCATTCATAATTTCCTTAATGCACCAACACCGTAAATTTCAATATATAATTATAATTGTTGCTCTGCCTTATAATCAAAAGTTTTTATATAAAAGCGTTCATTTCAATGGGATTACAACTCTGTAATCTCTTTTATGTCAGACATTACACGAATGTTTTCACCATTTTAAATTAGTCAGAGAGATAAAGCAATTTTAAAGGGAATACGTAAGATACGTCGTGTACCTGTTTAGATGTCTGCTGTCTGTTGCCAATTAGTATTTTGAAGGATTATTACAGGTTTCAAGTAAAATAAGCATGAGCACCCAGCAAAGGCATTGCAATCATAGATTTTAGATGATAATGGAAAAAGTTTCTCTTTTGTAGTTAGCAGCTTAATGATGATAACGGTAGGAAGGAGTATATAGTGAAATTACTATATTACCCTACAAAAAGGGTTGATGATTGTTAGGTTGTTGCGTTTCATAATGCTTTAGGTGAATTAAAGATTTATATAGTGATTATACCTTCAGCATGTGTACGGGTAAACACAGGGAACAAGTTCAGGATTTTTTATCGATGTATATCTCTGAGCGGCTGTACTCACTCGTTTCGTTGTACTTTATTTTGATGGAGATCGATATAAATATTTTGAAGTGGATGAAATAAACGGCACATATGTAAAAATCAAGAGCTTGTGATTTCATTTCAACTTTTAATGCTTTCATCTTCCATTTCGGTGAATTATAAGCTGCTAGCTAAGTGTTTCAAATTGCTCGAGTTGTTAAAGTTAGAATTAAGTGCTAAGTGGACAAATCTGTCGACGAGAAAAGTTTACTGTGTACGTTATGATTGTACTTAGGTATTTTGAAATATTTTCCACGGGATTGCCAAGATGGATATGTAAAATTTAAAATTGAAGTGTAAATGTAGACTAGTTCAACAATTGGATGAAAATGCGTGAACCACAATGAAATGGAACATTTTGGGAGCATTATTATATATGCAACTTTAAATTATGCATGCGTCATGCACAAAATTCGAGAAAGAAAAAAATAAGTGTTTCTCCTGCTACTGGCGACAGTAAGAAAGCGCAAATCGTCATTATGATGATCACCGTCGTCATCCTCACCACCATCAAAGTAATATTGTTATGAATGAGAAAAATGGTGCCGTAAAATGGAACACCCATCGCAAGTGCGGAGTATAGGCCGTGAACACGGTGATTATGTCTTATTACTCTATCTACCTACCTGAACTCGATTACTCTTGTTCATCTCTTCTCTCTAATAGTAATAGTAATAATAATAATCATGATGATGATCGTCATAGCCGAGAAAGACGACGACGAGGATGGTTGTTGTAAAATATATGTTCTGCTGGGCCAAAAGAAATGATGACTAGTTCTTGGAATGGTAAACCAGAAAGATAGGTACATACATACATACATGCAGCGTATAAATACATATATTTTAACTTAGCACCAGGGCATTACAATGTAACAAAGATAAAAATGCATACAACAGAAAGGGAAAAGGGACACAGAGCATTATGCCTTTTAAGCTACCGCCTTGTCATCACAATAATCACTATCTTCTCATCATCGCATGCACTTTTTTAGAATATAATGACTGTATTATCGATAAACATCTTCCTCGAGATAGGCAGTGTTACTGCTATAGCTTATTGTGCTTAGCCTGAAATGCATCTTTGTACTCTTATCTTTATAGCAATTTTTAATTTGATTATCATCTCTGCATTTTTACGAGTATATTCACTTTGGTATTATTTCTGTTCATCTGCAACTACAACAACTTCTAGAGAGATAAAATAAAAACTATGCATTTTACAGTTTACCAGATTTAGTTACATTTGCATTCTCTCCGTTTGATACATGAAAACGATCTGTTCTGTTGCTATCAAAAAGCGTTGTGCAGTTTAAATTTATTTTAAGAAGTTCAAAGAAATGCAGTATTTCAATTTAAAAATCTTCATTGATACGTTGCTGTCAATAAACAGATAACAAGGACTCCTGTACTTCAGAAAGAACAGATCGAGAAAATAAACAGGAAATTCATTTTAATAAAAGTGCAGAAAAATCTTTTTTAATCAACTTCGGCTTCTCATAAACAAAGAATGATGTCCTGACCAGGTGCGATGAACTCGTAACATTGTCAAACTAAAATATCTTTGTATTAAACACAAATACGAAATCCGAGACATAATAATTATCTCATGTTTCTAATAAAATTGCCAGCTCTTATTTTGTAGTTGGGTGTGTAGTTAGTCCTCTTACTCTACCAGCTGAAATTTACACAAGAAACACAATGACGTTGCATCAAAAAAGTGTTCCTACCTTTCCATCCTACCTTCCTTGCATGTTACTACTTTATTACACTACAACTTTACATCATCGGCATGTTTTCTTTGATCGTGATCATTGATCAACTTGACAGACTTCCTACTATTTTCCATTCCTCATGTTCGCATCGTTTCTCTTTTTTCTCTGAAGCATATAGCACAACAGGCCTACACACTCTTCCGAATCTTTTATATTTCTTTCTTTCGTTTCATTCATTCATACGTATGTACTTCATTCATTCACCCTCAATTTTCTCCCCTAAAAAGAATGATGATTGTACATTTTGCTGTCGGTCGGTGGGGCTCATGCTCAAGCAAGTGCTTATTGCTTTTCTTGTTAAAGTAGGTTCGTAATAACATGACAATGGCACACACACCAAAAGTTCAATATAGCACAACCACCTAATAGATTGTGAAGAAACAGAAACCTTAATAAAACCACCTTAGGGGAAATATTATTACGGTGAAGACGATTGTCCCTTCAGCTACATATATACGCATGAACACCACTACCGCTGCAAAGTCACCAATATTCGTTTATACTTCAAAGAATCTCTTTTAATATTTGATGACGACAATGACAACAAACGGAACAAGAACTTGGGGTGCTAGTAATACGTATTTTTCTGAGGGGAGGGCAAACTTCGTATTTGCAATGTAGTTTTTATTAGGAAGTATGCTAGAAATACTATAAAATAAAGAAAAAAGAAAATGCACCAAAGAAAATCTAAAATTGGAAAAATATATACAAAGGGAAGAAACGATGATGAAGACTGCATGTGACAATAGTTATTGTACAAGATAATGACGGTGATGAAGTTGTGTTGTTTACTGGTTAACAGTGCAATGCATTTTTTCGTCTTGAATTTCTTTCTTTTCTTTATTTGTCAGTGCCAATCAAATGATAAAAGACCAAAGGGCTTGTTGACATGTTACAAGACACTAAAACAGTAAAAAACAAGCTGAATGAGAAAATGAAAGACAAAAGCACACAAAAAGGGGAAGGTAAAAATGAAGGGGAAAATATGGTTATTATGCAATGTTCTTGTGTCATATTGTATTTCAATCAAGTTGCAAAAACTTGTAATTTCATATAATTCTCTTTCTGAAGGAAAAGAATGCTTATGTGTTGAATTACATTCCAAGCTACAGCCAACGCTACAAAGCTGATCTGGATAAGTGACATTAATTTTAACGTGCTTAAAAGTGATGAAAGATTTCGAATAAGCGAACATGGCGGTTTATCGCAGGATTGTTTTTTCTTTATAAATCTGAGTTTATCGAAAAGATTGAAATAAGAAACCAACACGTTTTTAATTGCACTCTTAAACATTCAGCTGTGAGCTGCTAATGGTCGTGTAATAATAATAAATCAGGCCTTTGTGTTTCTCTAAAATATGTTTTGGGTTCTCAGGACAAACTTTGTATATTCTCTTGATTCTCTCTTCTCAACTTTGCTGGTTTGGTTCGACACACAAATAAAACAAAGTTTAAACTTATTCTTTTTCTTTGCTTGTTTTTTGTCCTAAAGATCTACTCATTTTTCCTTCACTTTCTTTCTTCTCGTCTAACTCACTTCTCAGATTCTTGTGAACAACTTGTCATACGATTAATGTTTATAATGAGGTGAACAAAAAGTTCTCGCATTCCCACTAACAAGTAAAGTAGCAGTATTAATTCTCGCTCTGTTCCACGCATGACATCACATCTTTCAAAGATCCGTAACAAAAAATACCCCCAACTAAAAATAAGAAGGCAAACAAACCAAAAGGGAATCCTTGAGTATTGTTAACGATGATGATAGAGTAGTGATAAGAATGATATGCTACTGTTTTAAAGACTTGTCGTATTTTGTTAGTTGGTTTAAGTTGTTGTTAGCACGGAGCAAGGTAAATTATGTAGCGCAAGGAAAGAAAAAGGAAGAAAAAATGAGGCAGTAAAAAGACAAGGTTCAAGTTTTCATCATGATGAGGAGGGACATTAAAATGAGAATTATCTGATTTCCTTAATGAAATTACCAAGTGCGATGTACCACAGTAGACAACCCCTGTGAAATGTCTCTCCTTTTTGTTTCCTTCCTAGAGGCATCTTAACTTTTATATTTCTGAGGAAAAAATAGGCTATCCTCTTTAGTGTTTCAAGTTTCAGATAATAATTTGAAACCTTTAGATTTTTTATGTATTACAAATGTACATATGCACATCCGGCAAAACAAAAGGATGGCAGAATGGAGTATGACAAGTTAGTGGTAGTGCATGGAACAAAAGGTAAATACTCTGGGTTAAAAATATCGAGAAATCAGATACTGCCTCGACCCTACTACTACAACCGCCTTGCAGTGACAATGTGATTGTGAGTTTCTTACCAGTTTCATTGCACTATGCAACCATCGGCAAGATGTCATTTTGTCTTCATTCATTATCTTCCGATTTTTTACTGATTAAAATCAGCACGAAAACCATATGACTCGACTTCTGTGTACACCTTGCAAGAAATTTTTCACTAAAGTTCGTTTAAAAGTAGTAGCTGAGGTTTTCTTTCTCTTCATCAAAAAATAGTTAACTTTTTCGCCATATTAAAGAATTAAATGGTTAAAAATGTCTCTGCAAAGTTACACAATAATGTCGAGAAGTTTAATGATAGTAAAATCTGTGTTGTGGTAAGGAGGAAATGCATGAAAGGTTGAACAAAATATTTACATTGTGCTAAATCATATCGAAATCGACAAATTTAGCCTCTCTGCAAAAGTAATATAAACAATCACATGTAGCTGGTCCGCGAAAACTTATGGTTGTGCAGCTTGCTACTAATTCAGCAAATATTGAGTCACATTTAACCAAGCCTGATAAAAGATACAATCGGTGGTGTCATCGTTTAAGTTGCATTCTACTTCCGCCTAGTCTTAAATCATACATATTCTCATAAAACAGTAAAGTAGTATGACAAAAGTAAAAGGGGAAACTCTAGCTGGTGAATCCATCCCACTCCATCACGACATTACACATGAAATATATAACTCCCTTCTTCCATTTCTACAACTTTTTGCTCTTTCTTTCCAACTTTGCTAAGAACTGAATGACATACCTCATTTTTCCTCAAGAAAATCTTACGCTCAAATCTGAATGAGCATTCTTTATATTTGTTATTTAAAGTGAGCACCATTTCCAGCTTGTTCTTTTAAGCAAATAAACCAGACGGCTTGCTTTTTGATACATCTTGTATTTAATCTACTTGGTGGCATAACGTTATGTTGGATGCCGGTGTTTCTTTGATGAAAAATGACTGCTAACAATCCACCGGTGTAACCGCCTTCAACTGATAATGAGCTTAGTAGGCAAGATTTGCATTTATTTCTCACAGTGCGACAACTAGTACAAGTTTACATGCACATCATTATACGACAGCAGGAACAGTCGAGGAGTTTCCTCTCTCCGAATTATATACCTGCTCTGTTCGTTGTTCATCCCAAATAATAGCTGCATGGTTTCATCATCATTAGGATAAATCGTTTAAAATTACAGTACATCAGAACTCAGGAGAATCATTTTTATTCAGAAACATCATCGATATTAATGACGGTGACATTATTTCAACCCAAAATAGGAAGAGCATTTTTAGGAGCCAAACAACCAACTTTTTTCTAAACCCGACTCTGGAAACATGGTTGATGGAATAGGAAGTGCTTTTACTTCAGCCATTAGAAGCTGCAAATGATTATTTTTATTCTGATGTATTGGGAAAGAAATTTAATGCAGGTGTGATTACCCACACCATCCACTATATTCAATGAATTATACTGCCATCATGAGGGAATGATGATGGTAAAGTTTCTCCGTTTTGCTCCATCCTAACATTCAAAAGAGCCCTAACCATCCTCCATTTCTTCCTTCCATATAACTGCCATTAGTACTGAAAAGGAACACAGACAATGGGTAACCCATTATACGCCGACTGCCACCTTTGCATGACCCCGTGGTGCATAAATGATGCCCATTATTTCGAACCGACGACGGAGTACAGTTTGGTAAAAGAGGGTAAGTGTAATGTAATGTGATTCAAATTTTATTCTCATAATGCTCCCGAAGACGCCCACTTTCACACTAATAATAATCAAATGCCATTACTAAACAGAAGAAGAGTCTTCAGCAATGTACTGCGTTATGCACTCTCATCATATTATTGTACGATTCATTTTCATGATGATGATGATGGAATGTTCGTTTAATAAAAGTTGTGGAATGAGTTTGTACATGCCTAAACACTATAAAAGAGAAATATATAGAGTTAAGTATAAAGCTATGTCATGTCATAAGAACTGTCGATTATTTTCAATAAACATAACCAAAAAACTACATCTATTTTTGTTGTTCCAAGTGTATAGATGGTTTTTTCGACTCTCTCTCTCTCCTCTTTATACTCCGCCACATGACAAAAACGAGAGTGGGAAAAGGGATTCAAGAAGAAAAGAATAATTCATGATTTTCAGTTAGTTCCTGGTTAAAAAAGGGAATATCATCTATTATTTTTATCCCCTCTCTCTCCTTTTCTTTGCTGTATCTCTATACCAGTCTGTTGCATACTTTGACTAGTTTCCAGCTCTTCCTGAATCTCCCGATACAACTAAAAATAAGGAAAACTGATGATGCTCTAAATTTCCATTATTTCATTGAGTTTCATCCCATTCTCTCTCCTCTTTCCTTCCCTTTTCTCTCGCCGCCATCTTCTGCTCCTTCCGACAATGAAGGAGAAATGGAGACTGAGAAGAAAAAGAAGTAAAAATGTGTAAGTAAATTTACTAATACAAAAACACAACGTTTGTTTATGTGTCCCAGACCAGATCTTAAGTTTCCCTTTTGGGGTTGGAATTTCACGTACACTGTATTGATCGTGTCGGTATTGCTTTTTTGAAACTTGTTGTGTCGTCATCTTCAGTTCGTGCCTGGACATGGTTAGGTAAATGTAATGAACTTGGCAGTGCAGTGTGTGCTACTGATGCTGTAGGGGATGATCAGATCATGTTGACGAACTTAGTTAGGTATAATGCATCAAGTCGTTGTGCTGCTGTACAGACATGGTACCTCGTCACCAAAACCAAGCCAATACACCAACCGAGATCTTAATGGGATTTACTCAAGGAATTGTTTGTGCACACATGCATTACTTTTTACAGGCGCATGTTATCACTACTATTATTGCTTTTCGACTACCAGGAAAACTCCTTTACATGCTCATGTTGTGGGCGACGTGGGACATGTATTTATGTATATCATTCATTCACTCAGTCACATTTTGTCCCCTGTTCCAATTCTGGATGGATCTTTTTGGTCTCCAAACTAGAATGCCTGGTTTACAATAACAACAAAAAATTGTGGTTGCCTTCATTAATGGATGGAAAGATTTAGAGAGAAAGAAACAAAGATTTAGCGTAGTTTACCAAACATACGTCACAGGGGCACCCTTCTTGCTAAGTTGGATAGGATAATAAGTGCATACATTTGGAGGTGGTAGCCAGGAACTTGTTTGTTTCTTCCTTACCGGTTGTATTACAGATCTCCCACCCAAGAAGAAACAAATGAACTCCCAAGACTCCCAAAACCTATTGCATTATCGTTGCATGCATTGCAAAGTCAAACTCAATGAGTGATAGACCGTAACAATAAAAATGTACCCAGAACACCAAATAGTTTTCACTTGCAAGAGGATCAAAATGAGTAATTTCAGGGGACTAGGGTAAATAAAATTTTCTCGCTGATTCATTTGTCTCATCAAAATGAGAGTAAGCCCGTCTGTCCAAAGCAATTTAATGTGAGTCAACATTGAGGAATGTAATCTTGTTAAAAGGGATGTCATTTTATGGCTAACCTAAATTGAAACACCACTAAATATATATACGTGCATCATAAAAAAATTCACTTCGAAATAGATGTTGTCAAAGGAAAAAGATTCAAAAATGAATATTGACATTGCTAACTAAATTTAACTAACTAAATTTAACTGAAGTTAAATTAATACTGGATAAAATGAAATTCCTATGCACTATTACAGATGATTTGATGTTTTAAGATGTTCCAACAGAGTCGTTTTTATATTTGGTGCAGTTCAATTGACAATGATGGTACACGTAAAATAACAAAGGTTTGTACTAAAAATGTCTGTTTATGAACAAAAACAAGAAGTTGTTAAAAAGTTAAAAAGACAAAGCGGCATATTTATTTAGTGCAAAGACTTCTTAAAGAAACGATGCTTGTTCTATTTTCTAATTTACAAAAAATGCATACTGCCTGACTCAGGCTCCCAACCTCGTAGTAGGTGGCTGTTTAGACTGTTAGTGATCCAGAGAAAAGATCTTTTGTTCGGGCAAGTGTTTTTCAATAATGACTTTATGTCAGATCATAAATCAAGTCCCTTTTTAATGTCCTTTTTCTGAAAGTTATAACCCTAGTAGTTCCATTCGACAGACCGCATCATCATTTCGTTGCTGCTGTGCTGTGTAGAGAGAGTGATGATGATCACCATCACAAAAAGAGAATAATAGAATTGCTGAGTGTTTTAAAAGTTTTTCCTACAAACCAGCCTGTCCAATCTACTGCGCCAAGTGTGATGAAGCAGGGAAACAATAACTTGATGATTACTATTAGGGTTTTGAATTTGAAAGAATATGACATGACGTGAAGGTGTTTAAGCACTTTTTTAGGTTATGTACAGAGTACATAAAAGTTATTCTCCTTGTGTATTTAAGACCATATTTCATATCTGCTAAACGAATAACAAGGCTGTTTTCTTTCAACGCTACAATAATTTAAATGTCTTCTTAAATTTGTGCGAGCAAAAGTAGTTTTTGATGGATGATTTTAGTGGATAATGTAGTGCCAACCAGATGCTCTTTTACTCTTTGCAATTATCACATAATATATCTAAATGGTCAAGGAGTTGGCTAAGCGCAATAACTTGCCAAACTTATTTTAGCATTTAAATAAGGAAGAGAAGCAAAACTGGATAAAGATAGCAGAGTAATGCAAGTAAAAACATTTTAATACTTGTCTAAAGCAAAGAGATGAGGATAAGATACATTACAATACAACTAACTAGGGAAGTGATGTAAGCATTATACTCACATTATCCTTTTTTCATGAAGGGATAATTACATGAGCCTATGTTATCATGTGGGAAATGAAAATGACCCATGCCCCATGCGGCGAGTTTTTAATTTTATTAATGCACCTAATCAAAGAAACGTTGAAATGCATTGATGCATTCAAATTGCCTCTTTATTTTGTTAACAATGGTCTGATCCCAAGTAATTACCCAAACAATAAGTAACTGAATAGTAAAAAGGTATATCGAGTTCGTGGAAAGTCTTATTGACTCCATTGTTAAGAAAGCACATCACAACAAAAATGGGCAATGGCTTGAAATTTAAAAAAGAAGCAAATGATCATAGAAAAACGAGGAAAACCATTAATGTTGTTTATGGAATTCGGAATATTTTTTAAACGAGATGTACTTGTACTTGCCTCGGACCTTAAAAAAGGGTACTTTTGGGATTGCTTGTTGTAGGCAAGCAAGGTACTTGCGATGCCATATATTTCTTGCTTTACTGATTTCAAACTATCAACAGTTTGTAGAAAGGCAAGATAAATTGGCTGTGGTCATGAGAATCATTTTTCATAGGACAAAGGTCCATCTTGTCTTCACGTTTGTCGTATCCCTCCATCAATCTTGTGTAGAAGGTGTTCAGAAAGACGCTGGGACTTGGGACGTGGAATATCCGACGAGTTGGCGATGAAATAAGTACACTATGATTCCTACAATTTGATACGCTGTATGTGTGCTCCCGTTTTTCATAAAAAAGGTATTGCGGCTGTTGAAAAGAGATTAGCTACTGTGTGTGTGGTAGAAATATAATTGAATAGGTTGATGTGACGAAAAATGTACTTACCTATACTTGAAATCAGCAATGCAATTCAAATGATTATAGTCACCGATGTGATATAAAATAACATTAGTTTTTTACCTTCGATATCAGAAAGATGTATATTGCACAATAAGAAATACACGACAAATAAATACTCGTTTATTTCCGTTTTTATTTCCCTTTTATATTTTCAGACTTTCTAGCAGTTGTGTATATAATACATGTTCTACTTACACAGAAAGTAATAAATAAAAACATCTTTATGTAGCATGCATGCACAGCACGCATAGTTTAAGTTATTGTTACGTTGAGTATAAGAATGATTAGATGTGCAATAAATGCTACAATAGTCTTAATCGATTGCGCGGCCTATCCCAGTCTATTTTGCTTTGACCTTCAACGTATCCTTCTTGAAATATGACTGGACGAAGAATCTGCCAAACAGGTAAAGGTAATAGACTGCCAGCGCACCATAGTACAGGGAAATGTCATTAGGTCGTTCACAGTGTGGCTCAGTTCCCATTACTTTAAACAAAAGGAAAATTTGATTATGATTATCAACAAATATAATAAGATAGGCAAACACACGCCACCACCAAACAAGCTGAACCAATTGTTCATCACAATTCATTCATCAATTTTCCCATCATGAAAACAATAAGAAATGTTTCTTTCAAAGACATGAATGGATTTATAATTTTAACACGAGAATGTCGTCTTTTGAATGATAATTAATTAATTATATGCATCATACTCACCTTTAGCATAAACAACAAGAAGATTAATGACTGTGGCACACACAAACTGAACGAGCTGTACCCCGGTCACGGCCATGGCCAATTTTCTAGGGAGCTTGAATTGAGCTGCCTGTGATTAAATTAAAAAATTAGGCAATTGAATAACTTTTCCTCAAACCATTTACTAATGTCCTATTGCGTATATCATTTATATTTCGATGCTTAAAATGTTTTAGTATATAATGTAGCCATACCTTTAAAGCGTAGTAGCTGTACATAACAGAATGAACGAATGTATTCATCAAAGCGAAGTAGCGAGCTGCAGGATCAGCACGGATTAACCCAAAGATAACCGCAATATAAACAGAGGTGTGATGAAATCTATGAGGTAAACAATTGATAAATAATAATTTCTGATTGACAAAATAGTACATGGAAATTTTAAAGTAGATGATTGTGTAGATTAAGAATTTTAGCTTTTAAAACTTACACGTGTAGAAAAGTAAGCTTTTGTTTTCTGAGAACGATGAACGCAGTATCCATAAATTCTAAAATTTTGCTTGCTCCATAAATTGATACCCAAAAGACTGTGGCCGCATTAAAATGATCCCTAAGAATACGCAAATACATGTATGACTGTTATGAAAATTAAGCTCCAATGTAAAAAACTTGCAAAATTTTAATCTAATAAACATGTTTGAATAGATTTTTACCTTTTGCAGTACGATCTGTAAAATCCATACTTCTGATTGATGTACACCATTTCCGGTAAAAATCTGGAAAACATGATCATTGACAGCCCGGCCAGAAGCACGTTCCAAAAGAAAAGTGGCCTTCTCAGGTCAAAAGCTTCTCTGTTCTTCATCCACTTTTGCAATGCGAATATCCCAACAAGATACACAATAGCAAGTGAATAAGTTGCGTAGACGTTGTTGCTTAACATCATGTAGTAGTCCACATAGTCATGCTTTTCGAACTCGTACACGGTGATATAATCCGGGTTCTCTGCTATCACACTTTCGGTTAATCCTAGAAACGAAAAGTCGTTTCTTGTAGGTTGTTGCACTAATAATTTTGTCGCCATTTTTATTACTTTGAACCGAAAACCTATTAACTTTAAAAAAACTTATTGCTGGTAATATTTGAACACTATTCAAACAATAAGTGTTTCAGAAATATTTCTGCTTGATTTACAGTGGACCGCTGGACTGAACGGTTAGCTTCTTAAATCCGAACTGATATATATACTCACCTGGAGTCTGTCTATTTATACGATTCTATTTGCAAAGGTATTGTGCAGCGATAAGACATAGTTAAATCAAGCTTAAACTAATGTTCTAAAATTCCAAGTGCGTAAAGCCAAAATTAAGTTTGCAGTATGACGTTTACCACGTTTTTCAATCATGAATTATTGCATAGACGCTATACGTCTTTAAATTTCATGCGTGTAAGCTAAATCCACACCTGGAAAGTAAACCCTTTTGAGACACTGTGCTTTTAATGCTGTTGATTCTTTATTCTCATTTACTCAATCTTACACTAACATCATGCACATGTGGACCTCAGACTCAAATGCAAATTACTCGTGTATCTCATCAATCTATACTTCTGCCAGTAGCAAACAATCGTAGCACTCTGTACATTTGCATTTGTTTTTTACTTGTTATGGAAAAATATGTTCAGTATAATACAATGGAGTTTTTAGCTTTAATTTTTGATTTGCGAAAAACAACAAAAAAAAGAGAAGTTAAGGCACGACACAATTGTCGATTTCATGGGAAATTTACATTTTGCAAGTATAACGATTACACTGTTTTTTAAAAAGCAAGACAACCACCCATCCGAGCTTTTCCAATCAAACGTTAAGAACTTTACAGTCCATTGATAATGATGATGACGTATAGAGTATTAAAACTATTATTTTTTTAAATTACAACTTTAGCCAAATAATAGATGCTTGAGAAATTATTTCAAACAATATATAAGGCAATAGACCCCTAATAAGCAATGAAAACTGAATAGTATATAATTTTTGTCAGTATTTTGTAAAACGATGATTAGCCGCATATATTATATGTGGTCATTATTTGTATGCATGCATAATATATTCCAATTTTATCTTTTAAGGAATTACTCTACAAAGTATGTGCATTTTCCAACATTTTGTAATCCTAGGATAATATAGTATTTTTTAACATAAAAAAGTTGCTGGCAAAATCTTGCTCTGATCCAGTTTACAAAACTTTTTGCATTATAAAAAACTCAATCATAAATCAGAGGATAATCAGGAGTTTCCGGAAGGAAGCAGAAACGTGATCAGATCACATTTTCTTGCCAATATATATAATTTTTGCTATTATAACTAGGAAGTACATTGATGTTACAAATTTAATAATTTTATTGCGAATAATATGAATGATTGAATGACAGATATTGTATAGAAAGAATTTTTTCCGTTTATTATCAAGAATTAAATCTGGTATATATCATATCATACAACCCATTGTTTTCAAATCATTTCAAAAGTTTTAGAAAATAAAACATTCGAATCTTCAGTTTTGTTTATAAATTTTATCCCAACCCTCAGTTCGGTCACTGACTAGAATGAGTGAGGGTCACACTGAAAACAGTGAGTGTTCTAACTTCTGACGCTTGTTTTTTTACTTTCCTTCCTTCTAGTGACCCGTGGTGAATTGGAGTAAGTACAAGTCACAGTAGGAGTGTTGTTTTTTCAAGATCATACACGTGTTGTAAATTGTATCATGTAAAACAATGGCTCATCGATGAGGCATCGCATTATTTTTTTAGATAAAAATTTAAAACAAAAGAGAATAATTACTTTCTTCTTTTAAATGGAAACGTCGTAGAGACACCAACCAGACATTTAAACATCGTTATCTTGAATCGCTGTACTATAAACTTCTCGCCTGTTTGCCAATCCCATTCAAAAGTTTCCTGGAGCTGACTGACGCGTCTTGTTTTGCATAATAAAGTACATTGCTTACTTTTGAATTACGTAAATGGTAGTTAACTAACTAACCAAAAAAGATGCAGAAACATGCAGTAGTTAGATGTACAATAGATTCTCAGGATAAGGCAAACTTGACGAAATTCCGCAAAATGATTAAAGGTAATTATTTTTGTTTTTCCTTTTCAAAAAGTTCACTATGTATCAATACTATGCAGATCAAAACAGTAAACTAGTCATCATCTGTCGAAACAATCAGTTTTTCCACAAGTTAAGCTAAATTGGTGGAATGATGATAATTTGCATGCTTAGAGTCAGGGAATGAGCTCCTCAATCTAATGGAAATCGACGATGATGTGATGTTGAGATTTATTCGAAGGCCGCAAGTCAATTTAAACGAGTCTTTAAAGATTGTAAGTTTACCTTTTAAAGATTAAAAATATAACGTCATGAGATGCGTTTTCCTTGTTTAATTAAGTAGAATTTTCCTAATTTGAATGGAACTCAGACGTACTAAAATATTTTCCACGTGCATGCCAAAATAGCATCTACCTGCACCTTATAGTGCATCATCACAGTTACACAAAAAACGTAGTTTATTTTAAAATGTTTAAAAATATTTCATCTTATACAGCTTATCAATATAGTCGAACTCAGATTTAGTCATCCATACATCGAGATTGCAGAAAAGGGTTATCCAAGCGCAATACGACATGTTTTTGATAAGCGAATACTCGGGGTCTTGCAGCAACGAGATAAGCTGGGACGTAAAGTTATTTGGTGCAAGTTAAGTAAGTATTTTACAAAAAGTAAATTACGATTAAAATTAAGTATTTTTTACATAATAGGTATGCATGAAAATTAAAAATGCATTATTTACTGCAATGAAAAATAGATTTCAATGTTTGTTTTTTTAAATATTACCACACCAGGTCGATGGAACCCAGATGAAGTATCTGAACACGACATGGTTCGTGCCATTGTGATCTTAGCATGGGAACTTTTATCGTCAAAAGTGACTCAATTGAAGGGGATTGTGGGAATAGTGGACGCCTCCAGTTGTTCGTCAACACAGTTCAAGCTACTAACACCAAGCAGAATGCAAATATACTTGCAATTATTTCTCGTACGTACCACTTAACCTGGCGATCGATGTATAAAAATAAGAAACAATTAATTGTTTGTTTTGGTCCATCTTTTAGCATTGCAATCCATTTCATATTGGAGGGTTTCACGTGGTGTTTGCTCCTGCAATTTTTAATATCGTCCTCTCTTCTTTGAAAACATTACTTCCTAAAAAATACCGAAAACTGGTAAACACAAACAAACATGATTTTTAAAATATTTAATTGCTTTGAAATAAACAAAAGTTTTTGTTATGATGCATGAACTTAAAACAATGTCAACCAATCATTTTTGTCAACAAGTTATCTTTGTTACGTTCTCCCCAATGAAATGATATGCAAAATATTTCTATTTTTGTATGAACTCAGTTCTAAACATAGTTGGTAGTTTCGTAAACAATTTTAACTATCAAATTCCAGATTCACATCCACAATAAGAAGAAAAGACTGCTGGAAAATGTACCTGCGAACATATTACCAAATTTTCTGGGGGGAATACTTACAGAGAAAAACGCAACCGACAACATAATTATTGAATATCTTATGCAGAAGGATAAATATTACAAGATGGTGCTTCAAATGGGAAAAGATGAATTCTTTAGACTTTATCCAGATTTGAAAGCACTCAATTGTCAACTTTTTTAACATGATATGTTTTGTGGAGGTTTACATAGCTCATATGTTATATTTTTTAAGAAATTGTGTACGTGTAAATTAATTTGGAAATAAAAGTTTCATGTTAACATACAATGCAGTTACGTTGTTTGTATATGTTGCTTTAAATCATACAATGAAAATTGCAATGTGATGGTTTTTGCCATTTTAGTTTCAATGAACATTTTTTATGAAAAAAAATTGTTTAGCTGAATAATTCATGATTCATGCAACCTAGACTCAATCCAAACACAGGGTTTAAAAAATATTTGGAATCACAAGACCATTTTCTCCATTTTCCATATGCATACTTGTAAGGTCAAAGTCATTTTAAAAGTTTACAGACATACTATTAACTGTTAACAACTTTTTTAATGAAGTAAACTTATTTATATGTTCCCAAACAGTTTTCAAATTGCAGTTATTGAAGATGTTATCTAACTTCAAATTAAAAGTTATAGTCATAATTAATCTTTTACGCATTCTATCGTAAGCATAAAGAACCACAACTGCATGCGACTACGACACATAAACTAAAACGACAATTAACATCAATGAGAAATCTAGAGTTTTGCCTTATTTATTATGAATGAATGAGTTATATTATATTTTTAATCAGTATAATCATAATAGGTGTACTTCTCAAGATTTTGCATCTTCATAGTATTATCTGAAGCTTCTTTCGGTCCAACATCGACAAGTCATTAGTAATAATTTTTTCCAATATCATTTGTTTTATTATTGAGAAATATTATGCTACATGCGCTTACTATTAGACAGTACGTAAAGTAAAGTAATTTAGGGTTCGGTTAGACAGTACGTAGCATTCAGTTCCAACAAATATTGACTTGTATTTCCGGCAAGCAGTTAAGACATGGCTATCTGTAACTTTAAGTGTACAGGAGTATACATATTAATATTAATAATATGGAAAATCGAAATGCTTATTAACTTCTTGATATAAATCTTAAAAATACCCAGACTGTTAGCTAATTCTGCTAATATTTTCTCATACTTACTTATTTGGTCGGATAAGCGAACCTATTATGCATACTTTGAAATCATTACAGAAAACGAATAAATAATTGAAGTTCTAATGACGCACAAATAAGCTATACGTCCGAAAAATTATCGAAGAAACTTTTGCAACAATAAATGTAATTGCAGATGGATTTTTTCTCTCGCTCCCTTTAAACTGTACAGAATGAAAACAATTTCTTTCAACATGACGATTTTGCCCTGTGATTGTGATAGTGGGACACATACCGACCCAATGTTCAACGTTAGAACTTTATAACGTCCAAGAAAAATTTATACACATACATACGCATTCATCATTGGAAATTCATGCTGTGTTGTAACTCCAGTATTCATTCATCCAATTATATAAAGGCTTTTTATTGGTATTCTATTTTCTTACGTTAAATAGTAAACCAGGGTAAGAAATTTACTAACTGTTTATTGAGTGTTTTGAGTCCAGATATTTGGATAATGTATATATATAAGCGGGCCTCACTTGAGAATTCAATCACTAACAAACTGTTAGATGAATCGTTCTTATAGCCAGTAATAAGTTTGTTCAAAAAATATACTGAGCAGATTAAAACATTTTGGTGTAAAGTTGGAAAATGGCACCAAATGTAGGGTCCGGTGAAATCGCTACTAATGTCTATGAAGACAACGTAAAGGGCAGAGAAGAAATTTACTACAATGGTTACTTTTATGATGTCACCGATTTTATCCGCAGACATCCTGGAGGAAGTATAATTAAGTTTTACACAGCACGCGGTGAAGATGCGACACAAGCTATAGATCAATTTCACTATCGCGCGAGAAAGCGGGTTGAAACAATTATGAAATCATTTAGAAGAAGGCCAGCGGAAACACACGAGCGTAAGCTAAATAAAATCATGAATAAGTAATTATAACTTAACAAATAAAATTATATCGGAATAGGAATATTTCTGATTTCAGGTGGACTTGAAACAAAAACATTATTACGCCATGAAGCACTTGACAAAGATTTCAAAAAACTATTCAAAGAGCTGGAAGAAGAAGGCTATTTTGAGCCATCGATTTCTCATGTGGTTATCCGTTTGCTCGATGCCTTGGCGTTGATTACTTTATCACTAGGAATTTTCCTTCAATGCGAATCTAATATTGCCAAATTTTTCACCACTTTCGTAATGGGATTTGCGGCAAGTCGTCTGGGATGGATACAGCATGAAGGTGGACATCGTTCTCTTACCGGAAACTCAAAAATTGACAGGTTCATACAGGATATGGCGACAAGTAATTGTTTTTTGATTTGTAATTTTTGCATGATTGTTTTCACGATTGAAATGCTAATTTACGTAGACTAATACTAACGTTTCAATGAATAGCCTTTACATTGGGCGGTTCTTCAATTTGGTGGAATTCTCAGCATAACAGACATCATGCCATGCCTCAAAGATTAGAGCATGACGTTGATTTGTCCACCTTACCCTACGTGGCATTCCACAAAAGAACTGTCAAAGACCCCAGCCAAATCAATTCATTTTTCATTAAATATCAAGTAAGGATTTTTCATTAAAAATGTAAAAAAGTTTATGGAATAGTATTATATGATTGTATGACATTGTAGTCTGTGTTCTACTGGACTCTTGACCTCTTCGTGGTTACTACAGCTTGGAGATTTTTCATTCATCCCCGATACCAACTTCAAAAAAAGGCATACTATGAAATGATTTTGGGACTTCCCAGCCTTTTCTTTTGGATGTACATTATTGGACCAGTTTGGTATATCTTCATCACTTATTGGTTTGCTTTTTTTCTTGGAATCAACTTTGCACTCAGTCATTCTCATTTGGAAGTTGCGGATCAGCCAACTCACTGGATTGAGTATTCCCTTACGCACACAGCCAATATCAAGTCATCCCCACTTGTCGACTATTTTATGGGCTACTTGAACTTTCAAATCGAACATCATCTCTTTCCAACTATGCCACAGTTTAGACAAAAAGAGATCGGCCATCGAGTCAAGGCCCTTGCCCAAAAACATGGTTTACCATATCGAGAGTTTGGTTACTTAGAAGCGTGTGGACTGGCAATGAAAAATTTGCATACTGTTGGAAAAGAGTTGACGAGTAACGAGTACTTTAGTGAGAAAGACAAGTAAAATTGGCATCATATTTTAGCTCTTAAGAAGTAATTGTATGTTAATTAAGCTTGAAGATGACTGAAAATTGAGAAATCTCATTTTAGATAATTTGGACTAGCCAATAGTTAAAAATTCTGTCTGAACATTAAAATGCATTATTGACATAAATTGTTTTAATGACATGACATGATGTAAAAGCTTGCATATATTCAATCCAGTACCGATTTTAAAGCATTTTTATTGGTTGTAATTACATTAATGTTGTAGTAAACTTATATTTTTCATGAAAAATCTGGTGGCGTGAGAATCTGATTTCGAAAGATATCTTCTTGTTTGGGAAAATGTACACAATGAATTTTCTTGGTACCGTATTGCTTGATTTGAAAGAAAATGGGAGATGATAAAAAGCATAAATGTACAAAATAAAAAAGCATATGTATGCATTGTGTTAAACATAACCCTTCGCATTACATCATCACATATCACATCTAGTGTGCTACCTGTCGAATAAATTGTGGAACCGCATAATGGGGAGTAGGATTGTCTGATGAGCTAAAGGGGGATAGGTATCACATTGACAGAAAAGAAATGAGAAGAGGCGCCTTTCGGAGCGATAGCTTACATGTTTACGACTGAACACCCACTGCGCGCAAGATTGACTCAAGAAAATCTCCAAGACTCTCTTAAGTTCATATCATCCATCTCTCCCTGTAAAAAATATCGTATCGACGATGTTACAACTGCTACTAGTACCACATACTACATCTTCAAACAAGTAACAATGAAGAGAAAAAAAGTTGAGCATTAAGCAAAGCGAGTAAGTGAGTAGAAAGACCTCCTTCGTTCAAGTTCTCAACAGCTCATATCGTCATCATCATTTAAGATTAAAAGGAGAAATGCACAACAAACGGAACAGGAACGTTTACCAACTTACTATTTACCATACTCCTTCCGCGTCCCAATATCAATACGTAATGCTCCCCATCTGATACGATCCTTCCCATTTATCTCTGTACAAACACACCTTGTGTACATTTAATCTGAAATATATATACCTATTCCCTTTTACAATCAAGGTAGGTAAACTTTACCTGGTAAAGTTTTATAGCATACTTTTTATCAGTGAGGAATGGGATCTTCTCTCTTACTCTAAGAGTGATAAATAAATCAATTTTCATTCCAGATTTACTACCATTGCCTTACCTTAACCATCTTCATCATCAAACCTGGACAAAATTCAATCTATACATTATAATATAAACTTAAATATCAGCCACATGCCACATTGCTGATCGTGAGTATTATGCCCTCGACAACATATATTTTTTTAGATTATATCATTTTTGCCAAATTGTAAATGGACCTACGTTACGTGCACACAGAATATAAAATATAACAATCATCATCCAATAATCGGGACCCCTATGAGCTGGGGTAATTGAAGTAACAGTCTTAAATGCACGTAACGCTCAGTCAACAGTCAATACAGTAACTTATAAATAGCAATTATTTCGTGCCATGTAAGATTCAGAAATGAATTGTGAAACACATGAATCTCAACGAAATAAGAAAACAGCTAGCTATTTTAATCGTAACGATGCGCGATGCTCCAAAGATTTCAGTCAAAGTTGGTTGTTTGCCTCCTGTGATGCAACACACTCCAAGAGCTGATACTATTTGTGTGAATAAAAAAACGTGCACACACTTAGTAATTTATTTTTCATTCACATATTATATTTAACCCAACATACAATATTGTTAGCTGGCCAGCAAAGGCAAGTAAACTTGTAAATTATTAACTAGTATCATTCGACCAAAACTAGCTAAAGTAAAATTATAAATTTTTGAATAACGATTGTGAAAACTAATTTTTCATACTTTTCCCTAGCCCCTGAGAAATAACATACGTACAAAAATCGATTCTTCATAAGTCATAAGTATAAATCATTAGTGCATACAATACAAGCAAGACAAAAACCAGAAATGAACTTTCGTATTGTATTTCATGGACAATAATACGGTTTCTTACAAGTAATCTGAGATGAAGAAAATAAGTAAGGAAGAGAAACAAAAAGAAAGTGATGTGTTCATCAACTTGAAGTTGAAAGTAAAGAATGTACTATAAACTTTTGCCAGCGTCAAGTGAGGTTTGAACAGGGTATGGCACTGTGCACTATCCAGCTTTATATTGTATGGATGTGTGTACATTAATAATATCATTGACAAAGCTCACAAGGCAAGAAACGTTGGTGTCCATGTTCTGGGAATTAGGAAGAATATAGTGTAGATCACAGAAAAGCCAAAGCTTTGAAACAATGAACAAGTACAAGAAATGATATAAGAAATATGTATGTCCAGATGGAAGTCTCGCCATAAAATAATAACTTTTTTTCTCTTGGTTGTGATATGATGCTGAAGGGAAGAGAAAAAGAAAATCCTTTAATAAAATAACAGCAAATTTCTGAGTAAGTCACAAGCACAAGTGATCTTTCTACACGTTTTCTTCTGAATGCTAAAATCTTTGGATGTTTCTCCCCTCTCCTCTGCTGAAGGCATACATTATCGTAGTTTCTCAGAGAATAGAAACGAGAAGTTACTGCTAATAAGTAAATGTATAGTAGAAAGCAGCAGGTTGCAATATTAAATAATAATATAATGAAAATAACTGTAAGTTATACTCGTGCTAAGAAAAAAGAATGAAAATGAACTTTGTGTATACTTTGGTTCAGAAAACAAAAAAAAGATTTTCATAGCGTCTTCACGAGCACATAAGGCTTCCACTAACTAAACTAAAGCCATATACAATATTGTGCCGTTGTTGCGAGAGTACGTGTCTATATGACAAGACAAAAATGAGAAAGGAAAGAGAGGGAGTTGATTACGCAGCAAGTTATTCGGGTCACGTTCCGAAATATGAAGATTGGGGGCATCATCATCGTGTCCCAAGCATACATTTGTAACTTCCGTCCCGTCAAATGCAAACATATCAACAATGGCTGGCTATATGTACTCCACTCTTCTACTGCTTAATTTTTCTATAGTGTGCCATCATCTCAAATCTCAATCGTCATCACATGCATATCACGAATAAAATAAAATATACAAAAACAATATGTAGAAAGGGAGAACCAGAAGATCTCTACTTCTGAACACATTGCAATTGCCTTATCTAAACATTCTCAAGTTGGTCTTTGTTTTACAAATAGATCACAAAAAACTGGAATATAAATGAATTTGTTAGTTTGAAGAGATTTTTTGAATGAAGTAGAAAGAAAGCTAGGAAGTGGCTTCCTTATATATTTGGAGGAAATTTTTGTGTGTGTAGATGTTTTATTTTCATCTAAATCAAAGTTATGATTGATGCTCTCGGCAATTCCGGTCTATACTTAATTCTTATTTCTCACAGAGAAAGTTATTGCACGTTTCCCCCTTCCCAATCTACAATCTAACATAAAATATTTTAAGAGGGTAATGTACTTCGAAAAGTAATTATTACAATGTAGGCATATATGAAACTGCAAAAGTATTGTGTGATCAAACTAAAATACTTTTTCTTTCAACTGTACACATGTAACTGGCAATTCTAGTCATCATTTAATCCCTGTTAATTCTAACTTTTACGGACTACATTTTTACTACATGCTAAGCATTTTGTTGAACAGGTGGAAAAAACTGCATGATGAAAGTCAGTTAAAAATGTTAACGTCAATCCAGCATCAATGAAAACAAAGTAAAAAATTAAGTAAAGTTGTAACAGCTAGCTGCACTTCATTTAACTTTCTATGCTGTGAAAATTGAATACACTACCGATATAAATCATACAAATGTTGCATGATACCCATAAGCACGCACATTTCTATGAAATCTTATTGTGAATGCAACATCCGAAAATGTTTCTGGTCTGCTTTGTATTCCGAACAATCACACTTGGTGGAATGATATGCAAGGTCTCTTCACTTTGTAATTGCATATTGCATAATATATACATATTCTTTGTTTATTTGCATGATTTGTATTCAGCATTGGGCTGGCACAGTGTCACTGAAATTCGATAAGACATGAGCTAATCAGTATTCTAACTACGTTCCCGGATCAAAGTAATTTCTTCTGTCAACGTGTAAAAAGTTTCGACTTTTTATGTCAATTCAGTTCGAATGGTGACAAAAGCATTCAAATCTATACTTTTACCATCTTGTGTCAAACAACAACAATAACGATAATTTACTTGAAACTTGAACGAATATGAATACAGAAAACATAATACGAATTCATAATTTCAGGGATCGATCATTTTGAACTTCAATATAAGGTGAGACGCAACACCGCACCGAGACCGAGAGTCCCGGTCTGGGACATGATCAGCAGTAATACTTTAATATTTTTCAGGATTAAGAATAAACAAATAAAAATGCGGTGTTTGAAATAAATTTCTAAATTCATTCTGTGTGGAAATAAGGAGACTGACTGTCTGTTCACTGTTGCCACCACTTTGTTTGCCGTAAAATCTCTTCTTCACTTTGTTACTTATACTTTTGCTCTTTTGATGTTTTTAATAACAACCAAGTTTTCTAATTTACAAAGGTTTCCGAAATGCGTAAATCTCATTACCACTGAGAATTTCGTTGACGTTTAGCTATCTTGTTAAATATGGCATGCGTTATTTGTAGCTTCTGGCATTTGACGAATATAGTGATAGGAGAGCGCAACAGCAAAACAGACTTCGCATCTAACTTTTGTCTTTTTTCTTTGATGTTTTAAATACTGGAAAAAGAGATGAATAGAGACAGTCAGACGTTTAACAAGCATCTCAAAGGAAAGATTAAATCTAAGGCTTAACATAACCAGGAAAGGTTGTCTCTACTGCAAAATTTGATGTTTACATTGCATTATTTGAGCTTTGTCAGCTTCCTTACTATTTCAAACAGTAGCTCAAATGAAAAGTAATGAAAATTCGCTTTCAAAATATCTTATCATAACATAACATTATAAATGAAACCGTATTGTAATTAAGTTACAATCAATTTGGTCTGTTATGACGAGAAACTGGGAAATAGCTACTTTGACGCCAAAAATTAATATAAACGCGAAAAAGGATTTTATAATACACTAGATTAGACCATTTATTTGCTTCTCATCAGCTTTCTTCCATTGAGCAATAGTATACCAGCTCAGCACTCGAGACATTGGGAGCAGAACTAGTTTAAATTCGATTTTGGAAGTAAATATTTTTAGGAGGACTGACTGGTAAAGTTTTGAAATAATCAATTAATGATTTTCTGATGAAGTATAGTTTGCCAATTATACTGTCGTTTTTAATAAATTTTGAATAAAAGAAAGACATGCCTGCAGTTTTGAGAAATCTCAATCAGGTAGAGCAACAAATCAGGTACAGAGTTGAGAAAGTGAAAATAAATCCGCGAAAGAAGCCAAGCACACTAACACTAAACAGAATACCCTAGAAATGTCATGACCAAGTATGTTCAATTCAAGTATGTTCACATTACTTTTCTTCTTCGACACACGCACTTCTTTCCTAAATGTTCCGTCTACAAAAAATTTTCTCCTGTACGAAATAAGACATCATAAAACCTTTATCAAAACCTCCGCCTCCTCCCGAAAATGAAATGGACAGGAAGTAGTGAATGTCGGTGGTTACCAGAAGGGAAAGTTTCCGTAGAAGAGTAAAATATCGTTACACAAGAGCAGCAGAAAAAGAGACGCAAATATTATATCGCACAACTTTATCAATAAAACAAGTCATGTCAAGACATGAAGAAAAGACGAAGATGAAGCATGACATGTAATGTAGAGACATGTGAAGACACG